>NEWO01001005.1:58656-74603 GCA_003013225.1 Phalaenopsis aphrodite
TTTTTCTTTTCAGGGATTGTTTTCAATCCTTTCTTTTTCTTTTTCAAGCAAGGATTACTATATCTGGATAGCCTTTAATGATTTTGAACTTCATTTTTCTTTCCCTAAATTTTAAACTCAAAGCAATCCTTTACCTTATAAATATTTCATAGTTTAACATCATTGAGCCCCAGTCTTTTCTTCTCAAATGAATTTCCAGATTCTTAATACTTCAAAATTTAGTTTCCTTTACATTAAATTTTTAACTATAATCTTACTCTCTGATACTAAAATATCTTAAGTTACAAAATTAATTTTCATTACAAAAATATTTCTTTAAATCTATCATAATATTTAAATAGATACAAAAATATAGTTACCTGAATTAAATTCACTACATGAAATCATATAAATAACTTTTGAAAATATTGAAATGGAGGACATCTAATAGTTAATCTTTTTCTTCCCTCCCCCAAACTTAAATTTTCAAATATGAAATAATACAAGTGGAAAGAAAAACTATAAATATAAATCATACCTCAAAATTGTAGGCATTTTAATTATTCTGAAATTTCTGCAGGCATTCTCAATTTTTTACTTCATCTGGTCTGTAATATTAGGAGCTTTCTACACATATAAATCATTAGAGGAATTTCTGGGTCATGAAATTTTGAAATAAGTATAAAACTAAAACATTAAACAAGCACAACGTTTCCTAACACAACCACAATACTAAACAAAACAATTAAAATTAAAATGTGAAAAAAATAAAAAATCACATTACATTCCAAAATACTACTCAACATCTATTATACTACACATACAGATTTAACTACCACACTAACTTTATAACAAAAATTAAAAATCATCCAAGTACAATAAAATAATAAAAATGAAAGTCCAAATACACAAACATCCATTTCTATTATAAAAAAACTTACAGAAATAAAAATACAAATATAAGTACATCAATTCATTCAATATCAAAATCCCAAGCTATATCTTCATCTCCTTGATCAGCATGTGGATTGGGTTGATACTGAGTATATCGGTGGCACTTAGGAAACGTAACATCAGGTTCACCTCTGTAGTGTCGGGCCTGAGCTTCATGATAGGCTAACTCAAAATTTGAATGCCTCTGAAGGTACTCACTATCATAATCATGTCGACATTCTAAACCTCTAATCCTTTCACTTATCAATTCTATGCTCTTCCACTGCAAGGTCAACTCATTCATCAAATTAGAGAGGTTAGGGGAACTAGAAGGTGGAAGGTCATAACTAGTAGAGGAGACATCTCTACTAATAGAAGGTTCTTGACTTCTACTCCTAGTCCTCCATTTCTCATGGGATTCATAAGTCTTTAAATTAGCCTTGCTAATGGGTTTCGTTGGATAAACCCATTCTTCATCTCCAATTTCCACTCTAGAAAGTTTGCATATTGTATAAATAAGTCCAGGATGTCCTAGACCTCCACTAGTCTCACTCATCACCGTATTCAATATATTCTTAAGAACTATTGTCCCCACATTTACAGTTCTACTATTTTGAATACAGAAATTCAGAATAGCTCTATCTCTAGTTACCTCACTATGGTGATAGGTCGGTAACAGAGTAGAGGAAATAAAATAGTGCCACGCCTTAGAGGTGGCATTCAGCATGGAAGCAGAAAAATTTACCTGTTCTCGCTGCTTTATCTTCCATGTTCCTTTCCCATCAGTGAGAAAGTTGATCACATCATTAAGGGGGCCTTCCATCGTACTAAAGAATTCATATTGACAGTTATAACAGTCTGGGACTTCATAAAAAGTGTTGATGCGGGCGGCAGTAAACTCAACAGGAAATCCATGCACTTGAACAATTCTATCATCAGAATAAATCACATTGGCATATAACTCCTTCACAACATTTGCATCAGCTTTATTGGTAGTGTAACAAAAGTTTTCCCACCTCCTCTCAACAATAACTCATTCAATTTGTCCTTACGAACTTTCAAAAACTCGATCTTGTATGCACTTATTTCCTTTAAATATGGAAGTAAATTTTGTTTGAGCCATCACATTGTCAAAGCGAGAATCCTCAAACTTAACTCTTCTCTTCTGATGTGGAGCCATTTCAATCTAATAAAATTATAGAAAAATTCCAAAAATTAAATCAAATATGCAAATCATGGCTTCCAATAGTAATTTTAAGAGTTCAACATTAAGATCCATGAATTTCTTTCCAAATTTTCTTCACATTTTCAAATTTTTTGGATCTTCTCAATGTGAAAGAAATCCATGGTGAAAATAAAATATTTTTAGTTTAAAGGTGTTTTTCGTGAGCTAACCATCGGCGGGGTCGATGGCCTCGTTCGCTTGCTCTATTGGAATTAAAATCCTAAGTCTTGCAAAAATCTCGTCGTTGGCGGCGTCGAAGGCGTCGTCGGCGGGCTCTATTGATTTTGTCCAAATTATGGATTTTTGTGATTTCAATCAATTCCAAGCCTAAGTGACATCCGTTTAATCATTATAGACATAATTTTAAGTGACTAAATGATGTACTTAGCACATATAAATTTTCACAACACAAAACATCATATTTATATATAAATTCCAAGGGGTATAATATACGTTACATAGCACATCTAAGTATGGTATTTTCTCAACCTTAACACATTAATTTAGCGTCACAATCCAAGCCACAACACTCAAAATGCTGAAAACAAAACATCCTATGCTTAGTCTCAACTATACAGAAATCTACAAGCATAATTCTAAATTAAAGCAAATGCAAAATTCAAATGAAAATACATAAATAGACAAATACTTAGTAATATAAATCTACTAATCCTCAGGCTCGGTACTCGATTCTCCTCTGAGATCACCCATTGATTGCACACAAACGAAGAGTTTGTAAAAGGTTCGGAATGGAAATTCTTTAGTGGAATCCTCTTCTATTAACTTCATCCTCCTCATCAGTCGTATTAAGCTATCTTCTAAATGTTTAGAGTGCTCAAAATGTTCCTTCATCCTCCAGTTTAGATGATCAAAGAAATCAGAGATATTATTAATTGCATTCATGACATTTTGTACCTCTTTTTCCAATTTCTTTAATCGGCGCAGGATCACCAGAGACTTATCAGGGACTAAGGGTTGAACTGACAGTGAATTCTGAGATGATTGATCTACTGTGATGGCCATGTCATTTTCACCTTCAAAAACCGGGAATCTCTCTGTTAGGTCCAAAGGCTTCCAAGGTAGCAGTACCTTTTCCCAATTTTCATAGGAGACTTGGAACTGACTGCAAAGTGAAAAAATTGTGGAGGGGTGTCTAAGCCCATAAGTTGATCCATGAATAATCAGGCCCAAAATCGACTTCACAATTATTGATCCAATCTCGATCAGCAGCTCCCTTTGGAGCAGTAATTCAAAATGACACTTTCTTTAGAAACTTTGCCGATCTTCATTGTCGGTAACAGTTTCACAGAAATGAAAAAGTGTCAATGTTTCGAAACGGAATTTAGGAGTGTCGCAAAAAAACTAACATACCCGGTTTCTCTTATTTCCGAATCGTCAGTTTCGTCCGTTAAATATTGGTAAATTTCATTCATCTAGTTTATCGTTGGGACGAAATTGGAATAGTGGCAGATATGAACATTCTCTATCATGTATATATCGTTGATCCATGCAAGAGTGAAAGTGATTCATCTTCCTCGCATATAAACAACTCCTTAGTTGATTCCATGTAAATTTGCATAAAATTCCTTCACCACTGGAACAACCACGGCTGCGGTAGTGTTGCACAACACTTCCCATCTTTGCTGCACTATTGTTTCTTCAATATGCGTTGTCGGTTTATTCAATCTGCAATTGATGAATCCTCATTCCTTGATCAATCTTTTCTTCGTCAGAAACTTGTTGAAGATTCGTTGCGCTTCCGCACTAATAAACTTTTGCCAATTGAAAACTCACATTCTGGGATTATCAGGGGAATTGGACGCCATAATAATGAAATTGGTATAGTTTCACTTCATTTTTGGAGGGAAAATATGAAATAAAAATCAAATTTTTGAGTTTAAAAAGACGATTCCCGCCCAAAAACCGCAAAAATCGCCATTTGAACCCAAGTAACCGCTGATTTGCCGGTCTCGCCGTCGGTGGGGTCGAAGGTGCCGTCGGTGCGCTTCTGTATTAATTTTTCCTGGACTCTCGGGAAAATCCCACCGTCGACGGTGTCAAGTGCGCCATCGGCGGCCAGGGCAAAAATTGCACAGTTTCGCTCTGGTCCGAATGCATACCACATTTTCTTCATGGATCCAATTTTTATGATGTTTCAAGGGTAAATAAGATTAGTAGAGCTTAATACTACCACAAACTAATGATAATTTCAAATAAAAACTACTATAATCGCGATAAAAGTAAAGATAAATATGGGTTGCCTCCGATAAAGCGCTTGTTTTAACTTCGTCAGCCCGACCTATTCAGGTGTCATTCAGGTTGAATAATCATTAAAACCTCTCTAAAATTTGGTTTTTTACCTTCATAATATGGTTTTAATCTGTGTCTATTTACTTTAAATCTATTTCTCATCTTCTGATCTTCACTTTCAATAGCTCCGTAAGTATAAACTTAAGTCACAGTAAAGGGTCCTAACCAATGAGACTTCAATTTTCCAGGAAATAACTTCAACCTAGTGTTGTAAAGTAAAACTTCTTGTCTTGGTTCAAAGTTCTTCTGGTTAATCTTTCGATCATGCCATAACTTTATTTTCTCCTTATAAATTCCGTCGTTATCATAAGACTCATTTCTTAATTCTTCCAATTCATTTAATTGTAACAATCTCTTCTTACTAACATCTTTCAAATTATAAATGAATTCTTTAATCGCTCAATATGCTTTATGCTCCAATTCTACTGGTAAGTGAGAAGTCTTTTCAAAAATCAATCTGTAAGGAGTCATTCCAAAAGGAGTTTTATAAGCAGTCATGTAAGCCCATAATGCGGTATCCAGTCTAGTGGACCAATCTACTCTACTAGGGGTTACAGTCTTTTCAAGTATTTGTTTAATCTCTCTATTAGAAACTTCAACTAACCCACTGGTTTGAGGATGATAGCAGTAGAGATTCTATGAATAACATTAAATTTTTCTGTCAATCTCTCAATATATTTATTTCTAAAATGGGATCCTCCGTCACTGATAATCATTCTAGGCATTCCGTATCTAGTGAAAATATTTTTCAGTAAAAATCTTGAAACACTTTTAGCATGACAACGAGGTAAAGCTTGTGCTTCAATCAACTTAGAAATGTAGTCCACTGCAATTAATATATATAAGTTTCCAAATGAAGGAATAAATGGTCCCATGAAATCTAATCCTCAAACATCAAAGATCTCAACTTCTAACATGAAATTTAGAGGCATTTCATTTCTTCTAGATATATTGCCTACTCGTTGAGATCGATCACAAGTTTTTATGTATCTATAAACATCTCCAAAGATAGTAGGCCAATAAAATCCAGCTTGTAAAATTTTATAAGCAGTTTTATCAATCCCAAAATGTCCTCCAAATTTAGAATCATGACATTTTTGTATGATTAGTTCAGTTTCTTCATTAGGTACACATCTCCTCATAATCAAATCCTTACATTATTTATATAAATAAGGCTCATTCCAAAAATATGCTTTTGCATCATGAATAAATTTCCTTTGTTGTTGTAGTGTCAGCATAAGTGACAAAATATTACTTACAATATAATTAACAATATCAACATACCATGGTATTTTCCACTCATTAATATTATAAAGTTGTTCATCAGGGAAACTGTCTATAATTTCATTATCAGTGTCAGATAATTCTTGATTTTCTAATCTTGACAAATGATCAACAATTTGATTATCAGTTCACTTTCTAGAAATAACCACAAGATCAAATTCTTGCATCAAAAGTATCCATCTAATTAATCTTGGTTTGACATCCCAATTTTGCATTAGATATTTAATAGCAGAGTGATCAATATGCACAACACATTTAGCTCTAATTTAATAAGATCTGAATTTATCTAAAGTATACACGATGGCTAGTAACTCTTTTTAAGTAACAGTATAGTTAATTTACACATCATCAAGAGTTTTACTAGCGTAGTATATAACTTTAAAAAACTTTTCATACCTTTGTCCAAGGACAGCTCCAATAGAAAAATCACTAGCATCACACATAAGTTCAAATAGTTTCTTGTCCTTTTCTAAAAGTTGTCGTAGAGGTTTGGTAATTTTTGTAAAATATTTAATAAAGCGCCTGTAAAAACGAACATGTCCAAGAAAACTCCTAACCTCTCTTACATTAGTAGGAGGTGTTAGTTTAGATATAACTTGAATTTTTGCAGGTCTGCTTTCATACTATCTTCCGAAATTTTATGCCCTAACACAATTCCTCCTGCAACCATAAATTGACATTTCTCCCAATTTAGAACCAAATTAGTTCTTTTGCATAACTCCCAGAATTTTTCAAGATAATTTAAGCATGCGTCAAATGATGTTCCAAATACAGAGAAATCATCCATAAATACTTCCAATCCATCATCAATTAATTTACTAAATATGGACATCATACATCTCTGAAATGTTGCAGGTGCATTACATAATCCAAAAGGCATTCTTCGGAAAGAAATAGTTCCAAAAGGACTAGTAAATGTTATCATTTCTTTATTCTCAAGAGAAATAGGAATTTGATGGTAACCGATATATCCATCTAAAAAACAAAAATATTTGTGCCCTGCTAGTCTATCTACTATTTGATCTAAAAAGAGTAAAGGGAAGTGATATTTCCTGGTAGCAGTATTTAATTTTCTATAATTAATGCAAATACGCGACCTAGTAAATTGTCTGATAGGTATTAATTCATTATTTTCTTTTGTTTCAATAGTCACTCCTCCTTTCTTAGGAACACAATGAATAGGACTTACCCACGCACTATCTAAAATAGGATATATAATTTCAGTGTCTAACCATTTCAAAATTTCATTCTTAACTACTTCTTTCATAATCAGATTTAATCTCCATTGTGGATCAACTCTTGGTTTATATTGTTCATCTAATATATTTCTATGCATACATATTGAAGGATTGATTCCCTTAAAATCAGCTAAGGTCCAACCAAAAGCTTTCTATATCTTTTCAATGTATCTAACAGTCTTTCCTCTCGCAGATCATTTAACTTGGAAGATATAATAACTGGTAATGTAGATGAGTCTAAAAAAATTACATACTTCAAGTGGCTAGGCAATACTTTCATTTCAAGTTCAGGTGGTTTAATAATTGACGAAAATAGATTTTTATCAGCATTTTCCGTAATATCCAATATCTCAAATCTTTCCTGAGCATAATCTAATTCTTCATTTTCTAATTCGTCCTGAATAATTTTGTCACTTTCTTCAAATTGTTCTTTCTCTTCAAAATGTTCTTTAAAATTTTCTTTCAATAGATGTTCACTAATTTCTATGCGAAAACATTCATTATCTCTTTCAACAGCAGGGTATTTCATAGATTTCGTAATGTTAAAAGTCACTTCTTGATCATTAACTCTCATAGTTAATTCTCCTTTTTTAACATCTATCATAGCTTTTCCAGTAGCTAAAAATGGACTCCCTAAAATGATAGGTATTTCTTTATCTTTCTCTATATCTAAAATAATGAAATCCACAAGAAAGGTAAATTTATCCACTTTTACTAACACATCTTCTATAACTCCCTTATGATATGTAACTAAACAATCCGCTAATTATAGAGTTACAGAAGTAGGTGATACTTCTCCTAATCCTAATCTTTTGAAATTTGATAGAGGCATAAGATTAATACTAGCTCTCAAATCACATAAAGCTCTTCCATACAATTTTTCACCAATAGCGCATGGTATAGTGAAACTGTCAGGATCTTTTAATTTTTCTGGAAGCTTTTTTTGAATAATTGCACTACACTCTTTGCTGAGTGCAACAGTTTCATTATCTATGAACTTCCTTTTCTTGTTCAGAATATCTTTCATAAGTTTCACATAATTGGGCATTTGCTCTAAAGCTTCTACAAAGGGAATATTCACTGTTAACTTCTTAAGAATTTCTAAAAATTTTGAAAATTGTTTATTTTGTTTGTGTTCCTTCAATATTTGAGGAAACAGTGGTGGAGGTTTCTCCACAGTAATTTTCATTGGTGTAAATGAATACTCTAAATCTGGGTACTCATGATCCTTCTCTTTTTCGGCATCCACTTTCTCTTTTTCAGTTTCTGTTTCTTTTTGCGCTCTTGTTTCCAATTCTTTTCCACTTCATAATTGTTTCACTTTGATTTGTTCTTTTCATTATTCTTTAGGATTTGGTTCCACAGTACTAAGAAATATTCCTAATGTTTGGTTACTAAGCGCAGTAACGATATTTCCCAATTGATTTTTAATATTCTTAATTGCAGTTCCTAGATTTTGTAATTGATTTCTTTGAATTTGTAATTGATTTTATTTATTCTACAATTGTTGACCCATGTTTAATATCAACTCTTCCATAGACAACTTCTTTTCCTTAATTTGAGTGCTACTATTAAATCCTAGAGGATAAGAAGGTCTATAGTTAATATTCCCTTGGTTGGATGAATTTCCTAATGGGTTCACTGGGTTGTTTGTCCGTTGTTAATTTGTAGAAGAATTGTTATTCCAACTAAAATTGGATGATTCTTATAACATGGGTTATAATAGTTCGAATAAGGGTTGTTGCATATATTAATAGCATTTAAAGTCTCATATAAAGGTTGAACATCCACAAATTGCCCAAATGAATTCTCTTCCATCATAGGAGGCGTTGGAGAATAATTCATCCCATAATGATCTAATTTCTTTGATATTGCAGCAATTTGTGAAGTTAACATAGATATTGCATCAGAATCATGGATACTAGCTACTCTTTTAGGATTTACCCGTTCATAGGGCCATTGAAAATTGTTGGTAGCCATCTCTTCTATTAATGAATAAGCCTCATCAAAAGGTTTTGACATTAAAGAACCACCATCGATATAAGATATCCCACTAATCCATTATAAAAAATTTTAATTATCAAATAATCTGGTAACGAATGATGAGGGAATTTCTTAAGAAGATCTTTAAATCTCTCTCAAGCTTCATATGTTGACTCTCCATCAATCTGACAAAACGATGTTATGTCATTTCTAAGTTTAACAGTTTTGGATGGAGGGAAATATTTGGATAGAAATTTCTATGAGAGTTCTCCCCAAGTTCTAATAGATCTTGGTGCTAACAAATTTAACCACATCTTAGCCTTATCCCATAGTGAAAAAGAAAAATTCTAAGTCTAACAACATCATTTTAGACTCTGTCATATTTAAAAGTAGCACACAGTTCTAAAAAACTAGCGAGGTGTAACTTAGGATCTTCATTTGGTATACCTCCAAATTGATTATTTTGTACCATTTGGATAATAACGGGTTTAAGCTCAAATGAATTAGCAATTACATCAGGATTTTGTATTCATAAGTGAATTTCATCTGCTGTAGGATTTGCATAATCTCGTAGGGGTCTAGGTTGGTGTTCATTCTCTATTCCTTGATTGTTCATGTTGTTTTCCATTGTATCAGAATTTTTAGGTTCTCTTCTTAATCTTTTAATCCTTCTAACAGTGTGTTCTAATTCTGAATCATAGGGTATAAGACTTTGAGGTCCAAATTTACGCATATAATTTGAAATTTGTACTTAGTAATATAATTAACTAAATATAAAAATAAGTTGCAATTCAAGTAAAAAATTTCTAATAATCCTAATTTTTTCATTACTCTAATCGTGATTTTACTCACTCACTCCCCGACAATGGCACCAAAAACTTGACCGCAACTTTTTAATATAAAACGACAAATACAAGAATTTGACAGCGCAACTAGAAGATTTAAATCCCCAGCAACAACGCAAAAAACTTGACCTGTGACTTTCTATATATGCTTAAAATATAAGATAAATATGGACGTAATAAATATTCAATAATTGTAAAGTCACACTTATCAACGTAAGTATATGTATCGCTCAAGTAATATAAGGCTCTAATGGAGTCCTAGATATCGATCCCACAAGGAGTGGTTTAGAACTGCGAACTAAGATTTTACAAAAGCAATACTTTAATCACAAACACGAAGTTCAATTTGCTTATCTGTCACTAATAAGCAATTGAAATAAATAAGCAATTTTTATAACTATTAAATAACTAATGATACTAATGATGGTTTAATTATGATTTTCAATATATAAGAAAACATCCTTCTTCTTGTCAAGAAATTATAGTGAATGGATAAAGTGAATTAGTTCAAAGTTCATTGTGCCAAATAGGAGCATACCTATTATTTACCATTTGATCCAGACATAAAGAACATTGTCTAATCCCACGCTTGTTCACTGAATCTGCGACTAGGTTGGGAGGATACCTCTTCTCACTTCAGAGCTCCCACGTTCCCCTCACCAAAGGGCTAACATCTACACTGCAGCACCCAAATGATAGGACCAAATTAAGGATTTTAGTCTGTCTAAAATCTCTAATTGTACACCCGATAATATTATTTCCTTATTTATTTGCACCCAACTTCCAAGGGCTTTGAACTCCCTGAATCTTGGATGTAATCTTCACTTTAGTTGTAAAACTCAACATATTTTAACAAATCAATTGGCCAGATTGAATGTAAATTAAGATCAAAGTGAAAAGATCATCACAATTTCTTAAACATTTTTATGGCTTCACCAATTCAAATCACCATTTCACAAATTTCAAGATAAGGACAAAGACAGAGAAAACTACTCAAATCTCATGGGGAAAACACAACAAAACTTAAAATTCATATATAAAATTAAAGTCATACAAACTACAACAAGTAAATAACTTATCTCTAATTTCTCCCCAGGAACACTCATCAAAGTTCCTCTAAATCTCTTCCTTCCTTTACAACACACAAAATTCCTCTTCAAAGCAGCAAGGAGGAAGAAATCTCTCACTTTCCCTCCACTCTTACAATCTCTCAAAGAATTCCTTACAATTGTTAAAAACTATTGGAACCTTTCTAACATCAAGGACCTCTCTCCCCCTCCTTGCCTCTCTAGACTCTCTAGATTTTTGGCCAAAATCTTCTTTTAAAGTTGTGGATGAGCTTTCCCAAGAGTTGCCTAAGCATCACTTTCAAATTTGGCCTTATCCAAAGCTTGACTAGGCATAACTACCGACCTCACCGTCGGTGGCCTCGAGGGCGCTGTCGGCAGACTTCTGGAGATTTTTGTCCTTTAGCCTCGGGAAAAACTCGTCGTCGGCGGGGTTGAGGGCGCCGTCGGTGGCATAGTTCAAATCTCCACATTTTGGTCCTTTTCGCTCCAAATTTGCTCCTTTTTGCATCATTTTGCTTCATTGACCCTAATTCATCATTCCTGCAACAAAACATCAAAAATACCTTTCTTTAAAATGCAATATCATCAAAAACAGTATAAAATAGGTATGAAAATCTCAGCATATTTTCCTTGGGTCAATTGCTTGAGAAGTTTAGTTAGTGCTTTTGGAAGTTTAGTTTAGTGATTTAAACTTAATTTTTAAAGTTACTTTTTGAATTTATCAAATTTGTAAAATGGTACCAAGAATGAAAAGGAGCAAAGGAAAGAGCCCATTTGATTCAAGCAAATTTATCTATTCAAAAGCTCAAGATCGATATAGTGGCGCTCTACTATCACAAAAATTGATTCAGGAGCGATGTTTTAAGAGTCCAGGTGAAGAAGTAGAAGACCTAATAATCCACTGACTATGGGAACAGTTCTATTGTTTCTCTGCTGTCGCACTGATTTATGTTGTAAGGGAGTTATATGCAAATCTCTCAGAGGTTGAGGACGATCGAGTTATCCTTTGAGGGAAGTTGGTACCTTTATTCCAAGGGTAATCAACTTTTTTTACCATTTACCACAGAAGACTTTGTATTTTTATGCAAATTATAGTCCTACGGAAGTGGAGTTAGAAAAGATTATCTCATACTTGAATATTGGGAGAGGACTTTGTAAGATAACCAATGAAAGGAGAGTAAATTTCCCAACTTCAAAGTTATGTGCACCTTCAAAGGCTTGACACTATTTCATTTATGCTCATCTGCTTCCTACAAATCATCTCAGTGATGTGACCAAAGAGAGAGCAACTTTGAGTTATTGTATTCAGGAGGGAAAGCCCTTCAACATAGAGGCTTTGATCTATCAGACTATTATAAGTTTTTCTACAGCTGCTAATACAGCAGGTATGAGATTTGCTTCCTTGATATTTTCTTTGTGCGAGCAAGCTAGAGTTAATTATGATAGTTGGAAAGAAGTTCTATTACCTATAAAGCCCATCATGAAGGTGAATGTGAAGACTTATTCTGAGCATTCAATTTTTTTGTTGGAGAGGAAAATTTTCTAGAAGTTATGGATTATAGATGTGTGATGCATCTACCTCTGTTGCATCTTCATCTAGAGCATCTACTTCAAGTGCTTCTACATCTAGAAATGATGCCAAGACTCATGATGAGTTATTGCAGAAGATGATGGATAATATAAATTTTACCGTTGATAAGGTACAAAATTTAGAGCGTTTTGTAGATCATAATAATAGTTATAATTGAATGAAGAGTGATTATGAAGAGAAATTCCACACACCTTTGGAGAGGTTGATTAGAGGTGAACCTGAAGTGCAATTTCCTCCATATCTTCGATATCCTGATTATGAGACTACAGAAAAATGGTAGAATGGTGATTCTGAGGATGAAGAGTAGAGCTGAGAGATTTATTTTATGATTGTAATATGATATGAACTATGTGGTCTGGGCTTGCTACATTTGCATCTATGTGTTGTTTTAGACTATGTTGTGTTTTGGACTCTTATGTTTTATTATTATTATGACATTTGTGGTAGTTAATATTTTATTTTAAAATTTTAGGGTGGTAGCTGTTGTTTTGTGTTTAGTATTGTGATTTAGTTAGTTTAGAACTTAACTTCATATCTGTTATAAAGTAGAAAATCTTGCTAGCTTAGATCTTAAACATGAAATTCAGAAACTGCTGCCCTGTATTTTTCTTTTATATGTTAGTGTGTTGTTTGCTTTTATACCAACTGTTTAGAAGTTTATTTGAATCTCTACATGTTAAAGTAAATTAAAGATATAGAAAATTTGATCAAAATTAATTTTACTCCTATCTTTAGTTTTATAATTTTATAATTAGGATGTATAAATTCCTGTTATCATGTTATTTAAAATTTCATTCCTGCTTATATATTATCTGATGCTAAACTATTTAATCTGTTAAAAATTTAAGTTTGGGGGGTGAAAAATATTTTCAAAACTGAAATTTTATTTGTTTTCAAATGTACTACAAGTGAATTTGAATTTTAAAAGAAAATTTTATTATGTATATGAAGTTATGATAGGGAAGTAAAATTTGATTTTAGAAAAAAGTAAGAAAATTTAGTTAAAATTTTAAGAAATGAAGAAAAATTTTTAGTTAAAAATTTGTAGTAGAGGAAATGATTAATATAAGTGACTATCTCTAGTAAGAAAAAATATATTTTTGAAAAATTTAGATAATTTAGACTTTTATTTTTAATACTTCAATTTCTTTTATTATAATGTTTTTTAAAACTATTGTTATATTTATAATTACAAGTTTTATATCAAGGCATTACTTTAGGAAAGGAGAGTGGAATTCAAAATCATTAAAGGCCTATCCAGATATAATATTCCTTGCCTGAAAAAGAAAAAGAAGAAAGAAAAGAAAAAGAAAAGAAAAGAAAAAGAAAAGAAAAGAAAAAGAAAAGAAACGTAAGGGAGGAGAAGCTTGAGGATTAGTGCATAATAAAAAATTGGTACTACATTTGATCTTTTTAAAGAATAAAACTTGATAAAATCTTAAGCTTATAAATATACTATAGAAAGTAAAATTATTTTTAATAAAAATCTTTAAGTAGAGAAAATAAAAGAACTAAAATCTAAATTTAGAGAACTTAAAATATTTCTGAATTAGATAGGAACTCATATTTTCATAGTTCTTAACATTAAAAATTTTCGAACTTAAAGTCGGTCTCATTTACTAATTATTTTTTTCTAAGTTGGACTACTATATTTCTAAATCTAAATTTTGGTAACTCCTAAAGAAACTCATATACATATCATACATATTTGGTTTTTAAAGATTGAAGTGTCACTTGAGGATAAGTAACATTTTAAGTTTGGGGAATTTTGATACACCTATAATATATAGTATTTTTAGACACATTTTTATTCCTATTTTTTAGATATTGCACTTTAATGGAAGGTCTTATTATGTTTTCTTGCAGCTACAAGTAAAAAATGGAAAAAAATCTTAAAGGAGTGAAAAGGGATCAAATTTGGGGCAAAAAGGTGAAAAATTGTGCAAAAGAGTTTTGCCACCTAAGCCTCAGATCTGGTGCTTAAGCACTGGTTAAACAGAGAAGGCCACGCCTAAGCGCCGAGACCCCGCGCTTAAGCACCAGTGGCAGTTACTCGATGAGTAAAATTGGTTTTCACGAAGTTTGAAGAGGTTTTTGAGGCACCTATTGGCTTAATAGGTGGTTGTAACCCCCATGGACGAAAATTATCATGAAAAGATGCGTCTCTTGGTAAAATACATCGAATCAAGACACATTTTTAAGATATCCCAAGACACCTCTTGGTAAACCATAAAAGAAAGAAGAGAGGACTTAGAAAAGAGTCCTGAAAATATTGGCAAGTTTTGAAAGTTCTTCTCTGGGAGTAAGTTCGAAGAGATTTTCAGGAACATTATTATTTTTTTGAGTGGTTGTAAAAGAGAAGAGATTCAAAGGAACTTCAAGAGTTTGGTGGAGGACTTAAGATAAGTTTTCAACATTTTTTTAGATTACTTATGGTTTTAATCAAACTTGTTGTTGGTTTGACAATGATTTCTTCTTCTAACTAAAGTGTGGTTTTGTCTTCTCCATGGATTCTGAGTAGTTTTATTTATCTTTCTTCTTAAAATGATTTGTATTTTGCATGGAAGTTGTGGAGAGTATTGATCTTGAATGTTGGCAGAAGTTGTGATGATTTAAATCCATGCAATTCATTTACTTCTTGATTTGGCCAATCCAGATGTTAAAATTTGTTGTGAGAACATGTAAGAACCAGGCTGGTATTGTCTCAGTCAACAATTGGAAAGAATCACATGAGTTTGTATGAATGAAAATGTAGTTCATATGATTGAGTGCAAATAAATAGCGAAATATTCATTTATGGGTGTAGAGTTATAGGATTTTAAAGTAACAGGTTAAAGCCCCCAACTTGGTTTATTGTTTTAGGTTTTGATATGAGAATGTTAGCCCCCATGTGGAGGGAATCGAGGGAACTCTAGACTGAGAGCTAGTATCTTCTGTACCTAGCCGGTCCTCAGAACTATTCAAACCTTAAATTAGCCAATGTTCTTTATAGCATCTTTAGTAATGGTAAAGAATATTATTGCTTGTATTTGACACAACACAATTTGCATACTTCCACAAAAAAATTCCTATACTTATTACTGATTCATGATAAGAAGAAAGATATTTTCATATTAAGTACTTTTTTTCTACAAAAACTTTAGTTATCTTTTTACTGTTTCATTAAAATATCAAAAATACCAAAAATATTTAAATATTAAATTCCTGCAAAAATCATTTTTTAGTTTAGGTAATTATCTTTTAAGAAATAAAAAAACTTTCTAAAAATTGCATATTGCATAATCTTCCCTTTGGGTTCGATATCCAGGTCTTAATAAAAAAATCCTATATTACCTGATAAGGATACATATACTTGCGTTGTATCCTCATATAGATATATATAAATTAAAAAGTTAAATTCTTATTTTTCTTCAGGATCAAGTTTTTTATTTTGTTGCAAAATAAGATGATATAAGTGAAAAACACCATCAGAACTATTGCTATACTATG
>NEWO01001005.1:97708-111407 GCA_003013225.1 Phalaenopsis aphrodite
AAAGGTGCATTGAATGTGGACGATTTTTGGAGGGATGCTTAGGCAGCTCTTGGGAAAACTCTTCAACAACTTTAAAAGAAGATTTTTGCCAAAAATTAGAAAAAGAGAAGAGGCTCTAGAGGTTAGAGAGGTTCCAGTAGTGTGTAGAGAGCTTACTTTAGGGCTAGATTGTGAGGAATTCTTTTTGAGATTGTAAGAGTGGAGGGAATGTGAGAGATTTCTTCCTCCTTGCCGCTTCGAAGAGGAATTCTGTGTGCTGTAAAGAAAGGAAGAGATTTAGAGGAACTTTGAAGAGTTTGCTTGGGGAGAAGTTAGAGATAAGTGTTATTTACTTGTTGTAGTTTGTATGAATTTGCTTTTATATATAAATTTTGAGTTTTGTTGTGTCTACCCCATGAGTTCTGAGTAGTTTTCTCTGTCTTTCTCCTTGTCTTGAGATTTGTGAAATGGTGATTTAAATTGGTTGAGCCTTGAAAATGTTAAAGATGTTGTGATGATCTTTTCACTTGGATCTTAATTTACTTTCAATCTGACCAATTAATTTGTTAAAATATGTTGAGTTTTACAATTAAAGTGAAAATTACATCCAAGATTCAGGGAGGTCAAAGCCCTTGGAAGTTAGGTGCAAATAAATAGGGAAATAAAATTATCAGTCGTAAAATTAGAGATTTTAGAGTGACAAACTAAAATCCTCAATTTAGTCTTATTGTTTGGGTCTGAAGTGTAGATGTCAGCCCTCAGGTGAGGTGAACGTGAGAGCTCCAAAGTGAGAGCTGATATCCTCCCAGCCTAGCCACTGATTCAGTAAAAAAGAGTAGGATTTGTCAATGTTTTTTATGCCTGGACCAAAGGGTAAAGAATAGGTATGCTCCTATTTGGCACAATACAATTTTAACTAATTCACTTTATCCATTCACTATAATTTCTTAACAATGAGAAGGATGTCTTATTATGTATTGAATATCACAATAGACACTTTATTAGTATAATTAGTTATTTAAGAGTTATTAAAATTAAATATTTATTTCAATTGATTATTAGTGATAGATAAACAATTTGATTTATATTGTTGTGATTAAGTCTTGATTTTCTAAAATTTTAGTTCATAATTCTAATATTACTCCCTATGGGATTGATATCTAGGACTCCATTAGAGCCCTATATTACTTGAGCGATACGTATACTTACGTTGATAAGTGTGACTTTACCATTATTTAATATTAAATATATACAACTTTATCGAATCTATAATCATTATCCAGTTTTTGGTGTCATTACTGAGAAAGTAAATCTTCTGGCAACAGTAATAAATACATGTATTTTTAAGCATGCATAAAGTTGCTGTCAATCGTTAAAGTTCTCAGTCATCATCGCAGCATGCTCAGCAAGGAACACAACAATATGGCAAGTCTAGCCAGCAGTCGCATCAAGAAGGATCATATCGAACAGAAAATAAAAAGGGACTGACTCTTTCAAAATGAAAGAGTATGGTATATTCCTTCAAAGATGAAGCTGTATTCAAAATGTTCTGAAGTTTAATAAAGAAGCTTGAGCTCAGATTGCCAGGTTCAAGGAAACCTGAGGAAGTTGACAAGAAAGATTAGCCCAATTATTACCCATACCACAGGATGCTTGGACATACTATAGAGGAATGTTTCATCTTCAAGAATAGGCTCGAGAAAAATTTTAAAGAAGGGAATATAACTATCCCAAAAGAATATTTAAAATTACCCAAAATAGGTTCAGTAAATATGATTTCAGCCGAGCTAATCACTCCAATAGATCCATATTCAGAAGAAGATGGATGGAGTACAGTTTGGATCAATTCATCTAAGAGGATATTATATCAGATTTAGACCGCTTCAGCACAAGCTGCAGTTCAGAGTCTGTATCCTACTCAACCAAACACGAAAATTTTGCCAGAGAGACCACCATAATCAAAAGAGAAAGAGAAGAACAACGTTGTGAAGATCGATAGCACGGGAGGTAGGATGGGGGTTGCCTCTGTTAGATTGGTTGTCTCAAAATTTGGGAAAGAAAATCTTCAAACCCCTGACCATGTATGATTATCTTTTTGCCACACCAAGGTATTATGAATATATTGATTACGATTTCAGCTATATTTTAACTACTTCTAGTGATAACATAACTTGTTTTGTTCAATCTAACTTTGATCTCAATTTCCAAACTGATCCTAAAATCGTACTTAAGTTGTTGATCCCATTAACAAGGACGAAGAAGATGTCGACCAGGCCGGTTACAAAAGCACTGAGAGTGAGAAGCTATTTCTAAAGTGCCATGGTGCACCACTACGTATCAACTTGGATCTCTCTGATGAAGAAGCAACAGAGAATTTACTTACAATAATGGAAGAAGGAGAAGAAATCACAAAGATAAACCTGAGGAGTGGGAAAGTGTTGCCCCCGATGTTAGCTCTAGTGGATAAAGGAAAATAAATAGTAACTCAAGAAGAGCTACCTCCACCTCCATTTGGGGAAGAACTAGATAATCAAGTAAAGATTGGAGGATTATATAAAGTAGATTATAATGTGCTAGCTCATCTTAGGAAGTTGTCGGTCAAACTAAGCATTTACGATGCTCTAATTCTTTTTGAGGAGATGTGAGAGTCTCTGATTACAACCTTGCTTAACCCAGAGATTTGCTTTGCTCAGTTGGTCAAAACATCCTCCAATAAAGTATGTTTGTTAAAAAAATAGCCTGGTGTAACCTTCATAGATAAAGACTTGTTGCTTGGCACCGCCAACCACAACCGACTGCTCTATATCTTCGTTAACATCAGCAAATTTTTGTTGTCCAGAGTTTTGGTGGATCCTAAAGCAACACTCAACTTAATGAGTCTACGGACTTTGGTTTGTTTCGGTATTGAAGCTAAAGAGCTTACAGCCGATAAAATGATGTTAAGAGGATTTATCAGAAGGGAGAAAGAGCTCCTAGAATGATTACACTGCTTATGAAAGTTGGATAACTAATAACAACCGTAAAATTCCTATCATCGACGTTAAGACCTCTTTCCATGCTCTACTTGGTTGGCCGTAGATTCAGGAGCACAACATGATTTCATCTTTCCTACACTAATGCATTAAATTTTATAAGGAGGGACAAGAACATTGCAATAAAGGAGATTTACAGTCATTCTTAGATCACAAAGTTGGCATTCATTAAGATGTCTCCTGCTTCGTGCTTCTACAAAAAACTATCTTCTCTTGTGAAATTGTGACGGACAAAATAGAAGATTCAGAAGAATCACAAAGAAGTCATTCAGCTCTGCTTCAAGAATCTTCCACTACTTCTCTATAATAAGTTGGTGGGGGTTCTTTTAATTCGTGCACCCAAGGTCGAGGCCTGGGACGTGGACGAGGAAGAACCAATACAATTGCTGGATAGACTAAGCCAACTTTAACATTGATGATGATGAAAGCTCAAAGGAGGAATTTATGATGATAAAATAAAAGGAAATACAGTATGAGATATCCTTGGAAGATGTGGAGAAAAGTGAATATGAGCCAATGTTTGATCAGATCAACCACTATGTGAATGTCATGACCATTACTACAATTCTTCCTTAAAAGGTCAAGAGTTTAGAGGTCAAGAAAGTCTTTAGCATTAATTCAAAGACAACTAAATTTTAACGTGCTTCTACTTCTACTATTTTTGAAAATCATGTAAATTTGGATGAGGGTTCTAATGAATTAATGTAATTACCTTTTGGATACTTTTCTCCTTGTGTACAAAAGTTAATTCAATAATGATGTATGTCAAAACAATGCCAAAATAAAAGTTACAACTTTTTGAAAAATTGTGGAATGCTAAAAGTCAAACTCCTAACTTGAAAGAAGGTCTCGGCTTTGGTACTGTATAATTAGTCGATGATTCTAAATTTTGCATGGTTGTTACTAGTAGATTGGAAGAAGATTGCCTCAATGTTGAGGATGAATCTCAAGTTCAGTTAATGGAAGACACCCAGCCAAAATTTGAAATAGAAATTAAATCAACTATTTATGAACTGAGGAAAATTAACCTCGGGACTGAGGAGCAGCCCCGACCTACATTTACAAATTCTCTACTAAGCAATAAAGAATCTTCAGAACTAATCAAGTTACTGTTAGAATTTAATGATTTTCTTACATTGAGTTATGATGAAATGCCATGTTGACCTCACTTTTGGTTCAGGTTTAGTTCTTCCTCTTTAGTAGCCTAAGGTCTAGCCATAGGACTTTCATATTAACTATTCTTAGAAAACTAGACATGGAGCCCTTACCATTAGAAATTCTACCATCTCCTTTACTCAACTTGAAATTCCACATATTGATCCTAACCTCTAGCACTTAGTAGGTGGGGTCACTGTAAAAAAAACTCATGATGAGTCACTCTTAGGACTACTGGACCTTAGGGTTAACCCTGGGTGTTTGTCTGGAGCTAAGGCACTCACTACTCTCATCTACACTCACATTCACTCGTAACCCTAAACTCAAATTTCTAGCCTAGGTACCTTGATCTTTTTGGGATACTCATGTAGATGGCCCCCTAAACCTACCAGCCCTAGGGTTATGGTTTGACTAAGACCAACACATAGAGGAACAAAAATGGGGTTTCCATGGGTCCACATCTTGTTGGTGATGGTTGGTACCTCAACTCTACCAAAATACCAAACTTGGTCTTTTACCCCTAAAACACCCCCAAATTACCAAGATACCCCTCCATAGCCAAAAATTCCAAAAATTTCCTAAAATTCCAAGAAAATCTCAATAAATCCCAAATATTCCTAATTTCATTTTTTTAACTACTACATGACCCAATTTGGCCAATTTAACCATTTTTAACCAAAATCCCCAAATTTGCCTTTAAGGGCCCAAATTTCCCCAAATTCAACTCAAATGTCCATCAATATGACCTCAATTGGCCCCAATTCCAATCCTAAACTCAAATTAACTTTTAAGATGGCTAAGATAAACCAAATCCAAGCATAATTGGCTCATGATTTAAGCCCAATTTTGACTATATGACCTAATTTCATCAAATTGAACCTCCAGCTTAGTCAATTGGCCTCAATTAATGTTGAAAAATCTTCATAACATTCTTAAACATCGAAATAAACCATAAATTTTCCTTGGTGAAACTTCAAATCCATTTGATTTTGGTCTAAATCCAAAGTTCCCAAATTTAGCCCCAAAATGGCTAAGTCCCCAAATTTCACCCAATTGATTGCCTTAACCCTCAAATTGGCATCCAATCCAAGCTGAAGACTCTTCATAGGGTTCCTATTGACATTTCAACATAATTAATTTGGACTTTTCCAAAGCTAACTCAAGCTAGACCCAATCCTAGCCCATCATGACCAAATTGACAAAAATTCTAAATTCCCTCAAACTGACCCTTCAATTGAGCTCAAAGCCACTTCCATTCTTCAAAAAAGTTGTTCCTTATGATCATTTGCACCAAATAAAATATTGATGTTGGCAAATTAACATGGCTAGCCTAGACCAAACCCAATATTTGGTCATTTGCACCCACATGGACCCATGCACTAAATGTGACCTAACCACCCTAAAGTCACCAAATTAACTCCATCACAGCCATTAATTGGACTTAGTGACCAGTCCAAACACCACAAAACCACCTAAATCAATCCATGTACCAAAGGTCCCCCAAATCAAGGGATATTATTTCCAAAAATGCATGTGCTTAAGATATCCTTACCAAAATATAGTATTATTGCACTAAATTGGTCTGACATATTCCCCTAGGTTCCATAATCTCCTAGCCACATCCCCCTAGCTGACCAGCTAGCCTAGTGGCAAGAAAAACTCAAAATTGAGAGCCACTCCCATGGAACTTCACCCAAGTCAAGCCTAGATGCCAACTCAGACAAATTGTGTTGTAGAGCTCCTCTGCCCTTCACCCAAGCACCACAATGCACCCAAACTTATGCCTTCAGAGCCACCCCATGGAGATTTTTATAAAAACTTACCTCTGCGGCCATGGAAGGTGTGCTGAAATTTCCTTAGAGAGGCCTCTCCAAACTTCTTACAGAGTTTCCCTAAGATCCCCTCAGTGCATTCCAACCATTTTCTCCCACCAATTACCATTGTCGGAGCTCAAATTTGATTTTGAAACCTCTTCGTAAACCAGGACAGAGCTCATTACACCTCCACATTTCACCAAACTCAAATTAACTCTACCCACACCTTCACAACTAAGAAAGAAGCCAAAGCCCCATAAAATCCCCCTTCCACAGAGCCTCTACCTTAGCTCTAGACCAACACACAAATCCAGCCATGATTAAATTCATACCTGGGCCTTACGATAGGACCAGAGACTCAATCCCTAGTCTCCTTCAACCCCAATGAATGTGCCAAGACCCTCTGATTGACGCTTCACTTCTTAGAGCAAAGGTATAAAACCTCACCTCATCCCGAGCCTATTTCAATTCTCCATTTAATTAGTCTTAATTTAATTGCATGATTACCATATGGATGTGTTCGTCTCACTTAGATGAGTCCATAGAATCAAAACTGAGGTGATTTGGTTGAGTCTAGGCTGAGATCTTAGGGTTTTAGTGTGGACGGTCACGAGATCATTCATGACATTTTGTACCTCCTTCTCCAATTTCTTGATTCGGCACAACATCACTAGATTCTTGTCAAGAATTAAGGGTTGAACTGACAGTGAATTCTGAGATGATTGATCTACTATAATGGCCATGTCATTTTCATCTTCAAAAGCTGGGAATCTCTCAGTTGGGCCCAAAGGCTTCCAAGGTAGAAGTAACTTTTCCAAATTTTTGTAGGACACTTGGAACTGAATTCAAAGTGAGAAAATTGTGGAAGGGTGGCCAAGACAATAAGTTGATCCATGAACGATCAGGCCCAAAATCAACTTCATAATTATTGATCCAATATCGATCGGCAGTCTCCTTTGGATGCAGTAATTCAGAATAGCACTTTCTTTAGAAACTTTACCGATCTTCATTGTCGGTAACAGTTTCACAGAAATGATGAAGTTACAATGTTTCAAAACATGATTTAGGAGTGTCGCAGTAAAACTAACATACCAGTTTTCTCTCATTTTCCAGCCTTTAGTTTTGTGCGTTAAATATTGGTAAATTTCATTCAACTGGTTTCTTGTTGGGATGAAGTTGGAGTAGTGACAGACAAGAACGTTCTCGATCATGTATAATTCATTGATTCATGCAGGAGTGAAAGTGATCCATCTACCTCGTTCATAAATGACTCCCTGGTTGATTTCATGTAAATTTATATAAAATTCTTTCACCACAGGAACAACCACGGTGGTGGTAGTATAGAACAACACTTCCCATCTTCGACGTACTATTATCTCTTCAATTTTCGTAGAGGGATTATTCAATCCTCAGTTTACGAATCCTCATTCCTTGATCAGTCTTTTTTTTATCAGTAACTTGTTGAAGATTTGCTGCGCTTCTGCACTAATAAACTTTTGCCGATTGAAAGCTCACATTCTTGGATTATCAGGGGAATTTGGCACCATATGAATGAAATTGGTGGATTTTCACTTTGTTTTTAGGGAAATATGACTTTAGGAATCAAATTTTGGAGTTTAAAAGGGTAACTCCCGCCCAAAAACTACCAAAAACTGCCATTTAAACTCCAGAATCTGCTATCTCGCCGGTCTCGCCATCGGCTGGGTTGAGGGCACCATCAGTGAGCCTCTGTATTTATTTTTCCTGGACTCTCGGGAAAAACCCACCCTCGGCAGCGTCGTGAGTGTCGTTGGCACCCAAGGAAAAAATTGCACAGTTTTGCTCTGGTCCGAATGTGTTCCAATTTTTCTTTATGAATCTAATTCTTATGAGGGTAAATAAGAATAGTAGAGCTTAATACTACTAAACTAATGATAATTTAAAAAAAAACTACTATAATCGCAATAAAAGTAAAGATAAATATGGGTTGCCTCCTATAAAGTGCTTGGTTTAACATCTTTAGCCCGACCTATTCAGGTGTTATTCAGGTTGACTGATAATTAAAACCTCTTTAAAATTTAGTTTTTACCCTCAAAATACGGTTTTAATCTATGTCCATTTACTTTAAATCTATTTACAGTCTTTTGATCATCAATCTTAATAGCTCCGTAAGTATAAACTCTAGTCACAGTAAAGGGCCCTAACCAACGAGACTTCAATTAACCAGGGAATAACTTCAATCTAGTATTGTAAAGCAAAACTTATTATCCAGGTTCATAGTTCTTTTGGTTAATCTTCCGATCATGCAATAACTTTAGTTTCTCCTTATAAATTCTATCATTATCATAAGATTTATTTCTTAATTTTTCTAATTCATTTAATTGTAACAATCTCTTCTTACCAGGATCTTTCAAATTATAATTGAATTCTTTAATCGCCCAATATGCTTTATGCTCTGATTCTACTGGTAAGTGAAAAGTCTTTCCAAAAATCAGTATGTAAGGAGTCATTCCAATAGGAGTTTTATAAGCAGTCTTGTAAGCCCATAATGCTATATCCAGTCTAGTGGACCAATCTACTCTACTAGGGTTTACAGTTTTTTCAAGTCTTTGTTTAATCTCTCTATTAGAAACTTCAGCTATCCCACTGGTTTGTGGATGATAGGCAATAGAGATTCTATGAGTAATATTAAACTTTTCTGTCAATCTCTGAATGTATTTATTTCTAAAATGGGATCCTCCGTCAGTGATAAGCATTTTGGACATTAAAAATCTTGAAACACTTTTAGCATCACAACGAGGTAAAGTTTGTGCTTCAATCCACTTAGAAATGTAGTCTACTGCAACTAATATATATAAGTTCCCAAATGAAGGAATAAATGGTCCCATAAAATCTAATCCCCAAACATCAAAGATGTCAACTTCTAACATGAAATTCAGAGACATTTCATTTCTTCTAGATTTATTGCCTACTCTTTGACATTGATCACAAGTTTTTATGTATCTATAAACATCTCTAAAGATAGTAGACTAATAAAATCCAGCTTGTAAAATTTTATATGTAGTTTTATCAAATCCCAAAATGTCATCCTAATTCAGAATCATGACATTTCTGAATGATTAGCTCAGTTTCTCAAAAGTTGCACATCTTCTCATAATCAGATCCTTACATTATTTATATAAATAAGTCTCATCCCAAAAATATGCTTTTGCTTCATGAATGAATTTCCTTTGTTGTTGCAGTTCCAGCATAAGGGGCAAAATATCACTTACAATATAGTTAACAATATCAGCATACCATGGTATTTTCTACTCATTAATATTATAAAGTTGTTCATCAGGAAAATTGTCTGTAACTTTAGTGTCAGTGTCAGATAGTTCATGGTTTTCTAATCTCGACAAATGATTAGCAATTTAATTATCAGTTCCTTTTCTATCAATAACCACAAGATCAAATTCTAGCATCAAAAGAATCCATCTAATCAACCTTGGTTTATCATCCATCTTTTGCATTAGATATTTAATAGCAGAGTGATCGGTGTGCACAACACATTTAGCTCCAATTAAATAAGATCTAAATTTATCTAAAGCATATACAATGGCCAGGAACTCTTTTTCAGTGACAATATAATTAATTTGTGCATCATTAAGAGTTTTACAAACATAGTATATAACTTTAAAAATCTTTTCATACCTTTGTCCAATGACAACACCAATAGCATAATCACTAGCATCACACATCAATTCAAATAGTTTCTCCCAGTTAGGTGAAACTATAATAGAGGCTGTAATTAATTTTTCCTTTAATAACTCAAAGGCATTTAAACTGCTTTCAGTAAATTCAAATTTCTTGTCCTTTTCTAAACGTTGGCATAGTGGTTTGGTAAGTTTTGAAAAATCTTGAATAAAACGTCTGTAAAAACCAACATGACCAATAAAACTCCTAACCTCTCTTACATTAGTACGAGGTGTTAGTTTAGATATAACATGAATTTTTGTAGGGTGTGCTTCCATACCATCTTCCAAAATTTTTTGCCCTAACACAATTCCTCCTGCAACCATAAATTAACATTTCTCTCAATTCAAAACCAGATTAGTTTTTTCACATAACTCTAAAACTTTTTTGAGATAATTTAAGCATGCGTCAAATGATGTTCCAAATACATAGAAATCATCCATAAATACTTTCAACCCATCATCAATTAACTTACTAAATATATATATCATACATCCCTAAAATGTTGCTGGTGCATTACATAATCCGAAAGGCATTCTTTGAAAAGCAAAAGTCCCAAAAGGGCTAGTAAACGTTGTCTTTTCTTGATCCTTAGGAGCAATATGAATTTGATGATAACCCATACATCCATCTAAAAAACTTAAATATTTTTGCCCAGCAAGTTTATCTACTATTTGATCTAAAAAGAGTAAAGGGAAGTGCTCTTTCCTGGTGGCAGTGTTTAATTTTATATAATCAATGCAAATAAACCACCCAATAACTTATCTACAAGGTATTAATTCATTATCTTCTTTTGCCTCACTCCTCCTTTCTTAGGAAAATAATGAATTGGACTTACCCATGCACTATCTGAAATAGGATATATAATTCTAGTGTCTAACCATTTCAAAATTTCCTTCTTAACTACTTCTTTCATCATTGGATTTAATCTCCTTTGTGGATCAACTCTTGGTTTATATTGTTCATCTAATATAATTCGGTGCATATAGATCAAAGGACTGATTCCCTTAATATCAACTAAAGTCCAGCCAAAAGCTTTATTAAATCTTTTCAATGTATCCAACAGTTTTTGCTCTTGCAAATCATTTAATCTTAAGATATAATAACTGGTAATGTAGATGAGTCTCCCAAAAACACATACTTCAAGTGACTAAGCAATATTTTCAACTCAAGTTCATGTGGTTTTATAATTGACAGAAATAAATTCTTAAGAGCATTTTTCATAATATCCAGCATCTCAAATCTTTCCTGAACATAATCTAACTCTTCATTTTATAATTCATCCAACATTACTTCATCACTCTCTTCAAATTGTTCTTTCTCTTCAAAATGTTCTTTAAAATATTCTTTCAATAGATGTTCACTAATTTCCATGCAAAGACATTCATTATCTCTTTCAACGGTAGAGTATTTCATAGATTTTAGAATGTTAAAAGTCACTTCTTGATCGTTAACTCTCATAGTTAATTCTCCTTTTTGAACATCTATCATAGGTTTGCCAGTAGCTAAAAATGGTCTCACTAAAATGATAGGTATTTCTTTATCTTCCTCCATATCTAAAACAATAAAATCCACAGGAAAGATAAATTTATCCACTTTTACTAAGAGATCTTCTATAACTCCCTTAGGATATGTAACTGAACGATCCGTTAACTGAAGAGTTACAGAAATAGGTGAGACTTCTCCTAATCCTAATCTTTTGAAAATTGATAGAGGTATAAGATTAATGCTGGCTCCCAAATCACATAAAACTCTTCCATAAAATTTTTCACCGATAGCACACGATATAGTGAAACTGGCAGGATCTTTTAGCTTTTCAGGAAGTTTTTTTGGAATAATTGCACTACACTCTTCACTAAGTGCAAGAGTTTCTTTGCCCGTGAACTTCCTTTTCTTATTCAGAGTATCCTTCATAAATTTCACATAATTGGGCATTTGCTTTAAAGCTTCTACAAATGGAATATTTTCCATTAACTTAAGAATTTCTAAAAATTTGGAAAATTGCTTATTCTGTTTATGTTGCTTCAATCTTTGAGGAAACGGTGGTGGAGATTTCTCCACAATAATTTTCATTGGTGTAAGTGCATATTCTAAATCTGGGTATTCATGATCATTTTCTTTGTCGGTATCCACTTTCTCTTTTTTAGTTTCCGTTTCTTTTTGCACTCTTGTTTCCAATTCTTTTCCACTTCGTAATTGTATGGCTTTGATTTGTGCATATTCTAAATTTTTAGGATTTGGTTCCACAGTACTAGGAAAAGTTCCTAATATTTGGTTACTATGCGCAGTAGCGATATGCCCTAATTGGTTTTCAATATTCTTAATATCAGTTCATTTTGTAATTGATTTCCTTGAATTTATAATTGATTTCCTTGATTTTGCAATTGTTGACCCATGTTTAATATCAGATCTTCCATAGACAACTTCTTCTCCTTAATTTGAGTGTTACTGTTAAATCCTAGAGGATAAGAAGGTCTATAGTTAACATTTCCTGGGTTGCATAAATTTTCTAATGGGTTCACTGGGTTGTTCGCCCATTATTGATTTGTAGAAGAATTATTAATCCAATTAAAATTTAGATGATTCTTCCAACATGAGTTATAATAGTTTGAATAAGGGTTGTTAGGTTTATTAATAGCATTTAAAGTCTCATATGAAGGTTGAACATCCACAAATTAACTAGATGAATTTTCTTCCATCATAGGAGGTGTTGGAGAATAATTCATCCCATAATGATCTAATTTCTTTGATATTGCAGCAATCTACGAAGCCAACATAGATATTGCATTTGAATCATGGATACTAGCTACTCTTTTAGGATTTACCGTTTTAGAGAGCCACTGAAAATTGTTTGTAGCCATCTCTTCTATGAATGAATAAGCCTCATCAAAAGGTTTTGACATTAACGAACCACCAACCGCAACATCTATAATTGATCTAAGTGATCCCACCAATCTATTATAAAAGTTTGAATTATCAACCAATCTGGTAACGAATGATGAGGGCATTTCCTAAGAAGATCTTTAAATCTCTATCAAGTTTCATATATTGACTCTCCATCAATTTGACAGAATGATGTTATGTCATTTCTAAGTTTAGCAGTTTTGGTGGAGGAAAATATTTGGATAGAAATTTTTGTGAAAGTTCTCACCAAGTTCTAATAAATCCTCGTGCTAACAAATTTAACCACATCTTAGCCTTATCCATCAGTGAAAAAGAAAAAAGTCTAAGTCTAACAACATTGTTTGAGACTCTGTCATATTTAAAAATAGCACACAATTATAAAAAACTAGCGAAGTGTAAATTAGGATCTTCATTTGGTGTACCTCCGAATTGATTGTTTTGTACCATTTGGATAATAGCAGGTTTAAGCTTAAATGAATTAGCAGCTACATCAGGATTTTGGATAGATAAGTGAATTTCATCTGTTGTAGGATTTGCATAATCTCATAGGGGTCTAGATTGGTGTTCATTCTCTATTCCTTGATTGTTCAATTTGTTTTCCATTGTATCAGTATTTCTAGGTTCTCTTCTCAATCTTCTAATCTTTTTAATAGTGCGTTCTAATTCTGAATATCAAAACAAGTTTTTCAGGTCCAAATTTACGCATACAATTTGAAATCAGTACATAGTAAAACAATTAACTAAATATCAAAATAAGTTGAATTCAAGTAAAAATTTCTAATAATCATAATTTGTTTGTTACTCTAATTATGATTCTTGTTTACTCACTCGCTGACAACGACACAAAAAACTTGACCGTGACTTTATATATGCTTAAAGATATAAGTATTTAATACTGCTGCTAAAACATTTAATTCCTCAGCAACTGTACAAAAACTTTAATAACAGTTATATATTCGATACATATGGATGTAATAAATATTCAATAATTATAAAGTTACACTTATCAACGCAAGTTTATGTATCGCTCAAGTAATATAGGGCTCTAATGGAGTCCTAGATATCGATCCCACTGGGAGTAAGATTAGAACTACGAACTAA
>NEWO01001005.1:131041-142745 GCA_003013225.1 Phalaenopsis aphrodite
AAGGACAAGGATGCCTTCTTATATATTGAATATCACATTAGACACTTTATTAGTATAATTAGTTATTTAAGAGTTATTAAAATTACATATTTATTTCAGTTGCCTATTAGTGACAGATAAACAATTTGAATTATATTGTTGTGATTAAGTTTTGATTTTCTAAAATCTTAGTTCGTAGTTCTAATATTCCTCCCTATGGAATCAATATCTAGGACTCCATTAGAGTCCTATATTACTTGAGCGATACATATACTTGCGTTGATAAGTGTGACTTTACGATTATTGAATATTTAATATATACATCTTTTTTAAAACTATAACCGTTATCAAGTTTTTGGTGTCGTTTCTAAGGAATTAAATATTCTGGCAGCAGTATTACATACTTATATTTTTAAGCATATATAAAGTCATTGTCAAGTTTTTGACGTCGTTGCCGGGGAGTAAATAAGAATCGTAATTAGAGTAATAGATAAATTAGGACTATTAGAAAATTTTTACTTGAATTACAACTTATTATTATATTTAGTTAACTGTTTTTGTGTGTACTAATTTCAATTGTATGCATAAATTTGGACCTGAAAAATCTTATACCCTACGATTCAGAATTAGAATGCACTGTTAGAAAAATTAGAGGGCTGAGAAGAGAACCTAGAAATCCTGACATAATGGAAAACAATGTGAACAATCAAGGAATAGAAAATGATCACCAATTTAGACCTCTAAGAGATTATGCAAATTCTACAGCAAATGAAATTCATTTTTCTATCCAAAATCTTGATGTAGCTGTTAATTCATTTGAGCTTAAACCTGTTATTATCCAAATGGTACAAAACAATAAATTCAGAGGTACACCAAATGAAGATCCTAATTTACACCTCGCTAGTTTTTTAGAACTGTGTGCTACCTTTAAATATGACAGAGTTTCAAATGATGCAGTTAGACTTAGAATTTTTCCTTTTTCACTTAGGGATAAGGCTAAGATGTGGTTAAATTCGTTAGCACCTAAATCTATCAGAACTTAGGGAGAACTTTCACTGAAATTTCTATCTAAATATTTTTCTCCATCCAAAACTGCTAAACTTCGAAATGACATAACATCGTTTTGTCAGATTGATGGAGAGTCGATATATGAAGCTTGGGAGAGATTTAAAGATCTTCTTTGGAAGTGCCCTAATCATTTGTTACCAGATTGGTTGATAATTAAAACTTTTTATAATGGATTAGTGGGATCACTTAGATCAATTATAGATGATGCGGCTGGTGGTTCTTTAATGTCAAAATCTTTTGATAAGACTTATTTGTTAATAGAAGAGATGACTACCAACAATTTTCAATGGCCCTCTCAAAGGATAAATCCTAAAAAAGTAGCCAGTATCCATGATTCTAATGCAATATCTATGTTAACTTCACAGATTGCTGCAATATCAAAGAAATTAGATCGTTATAGAATGAATTATTCTCCAACACCTACTATGATGGAAGAGAAGTCATTTGGACAATTTGTAGATGTTCAACCTTCGTGTGAGACTTTAAATGCTATTAATAGACCCAACAAACCTTATTTGAACTATTATAACCCAGGTTGGAAGAATCATCTAAATTTTAATTGGAATAACAATTCTTCTACAAATCAATAATGATCGAACAACCCAGTGAACTCATTAGGAAATTCTTCCAACCAAGTAAATATTTATTATGGACCTTCTTATCCTTTAAGATTTAACAATAACACTCAAATTAATGAAAAGAAGTTGTCTATGTAAGAGATGATATTAAACATGGGTCAAAAATTGCAGAATCAAGGAAATCAATTACAAATTCAAGGAAATCAATCACAAAATCCAGCAACTGCTATTAAGAATATTGAGAATCAATTAGGGCATATCACTACTACGCTTAGTAACCAAACTTTAGGAACTTTTCCTAGTATTGTGTAACCAAATCCTAAAGATCAAGGAAAAGAACAAATAAAAGCCATACAATTATGAAGTGGAAAAGAATTGGAAATAAGAATGCAGAAAGAAACGAAAACAAAAAAAGAGAAAAAGGATACGGAAAAAGAAAGTCATGAATACCCAGATTTACAATATCCACTTACACCAATGAAAATTACTGTGGAAAAACCTCCACCACCGTTTCCTCAAAGATTGAAGCAACACAAACAGAATAAACAATTTTTCAAGTTTTTAGAAATTCTTAAGAAATTAAGGGTAAATATTCCCTTCATAGAAGCTTTAGAGTAAATGCCCAATTATGTGAAATTTAAGAAAGATATTCTGAACAAGAAAATGAAGTTCACTGATAATGAAACTGTTGCACATAACGAAGAGTGTAGTGTAATTATTCAGAAAAAGCTTCCTGTAAAATTAAGAGACAAGGTAGTTTCACTATACCGTGTGCTATCGAAGAAAAACTTTATGGCAGCATTAATTTTATGCCTCCATCAATTTTCAAAAGATTAGGATTAGGAGAAGTTTCACCAACTTCTGTAACTCTTCAGTTAGCGGATCATTCAGTTATTTATCCTAAGAGAGTTATAAAAGATGTGTTAGTAAAAGTTGATAGATTTATCTTTCCTGTGGATTTCATTGTTTTAGATATGGAGGAAGATAAGGAAATACCTATCATTTTAGAGAGACCATTTTTAGCTACTGGAAAAGCTATGATAGATGTTCAAAAAGGAGAATTGACTATGAGAGTTAATGATCAAGAAGTGACTTTTAACATTGCAAAATCTATGAAATACACTGCTGTTGAAAGAGATAATGAATATTTTCGCATGGAAATTAGTGAACATTTAATGAATGAGCATTTTAAAGAACATTTTGAAGAGAAAGAACAATTTGAAGATAGTGTTGAAATTATTTTGGACGAAATAGAACTGATGATTTAGATTATGTTCAGGAAAGATTTGAGATGCTGGATATTACATAAAATACTGATAAAAATCTAGTTTTGTCAATTATAAAACCACCTCAACTTGAGTTGAAAATATGGCCTAACCACTTAAAGTATGTGTTTCTGGGAGACTCATCTACATTACATGTTATTATATCTTCAGAACTAAATGATTTGCAAGAGCAAAGACTGTTGGATACATTAAAAAGATATAAGAAAGCTTTTGGTTGGACCTTAGCTGAAATTAAGGGAATCAGTCCTTCAATCTGTATGCACAGAATTATACTAGATGAACAATATAAACCAAGAGTTGATCCACAAAGGAGATTAATGCCAATGATGAAAGAAGTAGTTAAGAATGAAATTTTGAAATGGTTGGACACTGGAATTATATATCTTATTTCAGAAAATGCTTGGGTAAGTTTAATTCATTGTGTTCTTAAGAAAGGAGGAGTGATTGTTGAAATAAAAGAGAATAATGAATTAATACCTATCAGACAAGTTACTGGGTGGCGTATTTGCATTGATTATAGAAAATCAAACACTGCCACTAGTTAAGATCACTTCCCTTTACCATTTATAGACTAAATAGTAGATAGACTTACTGGGTACAAATAGTTTTATTTTTTAGATGGATATACTGGTTACCATAAAATTCCTATTGCTTTTGCGGATCAAGAAAAGACAATATTTACTAGTCCTTTTAGAACTTTTGCTTTTCAAAGAATGCCTTTTAGATTATGTAATGCACCTGCAACATTCCAAAGATGTATGATATCTACACTTAGTAAGTTAATTGATGATGGATTGGAAGTATTTATGGATGATTTCTTTGTATTTGGAACATCATTTGACGCATGTTTAAATTATCTTGAAAATGTTTTGGAGTTATGCGAAAGAACTAATTTAGTTCTAAATTGAGAGAAATGTCAATTTATGGTTGCAGGAGGAATTGTGTTAGGGCATAAAATTTTGGAAAATGGAATGGAAGCAGACCCTGCAAAAATTCAAGTTATATCTAAACTAACACCTCCTACTAATGTAAGAGAGGTTAGGAGTTTTCTTGGACATGTTGGTTTTTACAGGTGATTTATTAAAAAATTTTCAAAAATTACTAAACCTCTATGCCAACTTCTAGAAAAGGATAAAAAATTTGAATTAACTAAAAGCTGTTTAAATGCCTTTGAGATATTAAAGAAAAAATTAATCACAGCCCCTATTATAGTTTCACCTAACTGGGAGAAACCATTTGAACTGATGTGTGATGTCAGTCATTATGCTATTGGAGTTGTTCTTGGACAAAGACATGAAAAGAATTTTAAAGTTATATACTACGATAGTAAAACTCTTAATGATGCTCAAATTAACTATACTGTTACTGAAAAAGAGTTACTGGCCATTGTGTATGCTTTAGAAAAATTTAGATCTTATTTAATTGGGACTAAATGTGTTGTGCACACTGATCGTTCTGCAATTAAATATCTAATGCAAAATAAGGATGCTAAACCAAGGTTAATTATATAGATAATTTTGATGCAAGAATTTGATCTTGTGGTTATTGATAGAAAGGGAACTGATAATCAAATTGCTGATCATTTGTCGAGATTAGAAAATCATGAATTATCTGACACCGGCAATGAAATTACAAATAGTTTCCCTTATGAACAACTTTACTATATTAATGAGTGGAAAATATCATGGTATGCTAATATTGTTAATTATATTGTAAGTGACATTTTGCCACCTATGCTGACATTGCAACAACAAAGAAAATTCATTCATGATGCGAAAGCATATTTTTGGGATGTGACTTATTTATATAAACAATGAAAGGATCTTATTATGAGGATATGTGTCCCATATGAAGAAATTGAGCTAATCATTTAGAAATGTTATGATTCTGAATTTGGAGAACATTTTGGGACTGATAAAACTGCTTATAAAATTCTACAAGTTGAATTCTATTGTCCTACTATCTTTAGAGATGTTTATAGATACTTAAAAATTTGTGATCGATGCCAACGAGTGGGCAATATATATAGAAGAAATGAAATACCTCTAAATTTCATGTTAGAAGTTGAGATCTTTGATGTTTGGGGATTAGATTTCATGGGACCATTAATTCATTCATTTGGGAACTTGTATCTATTAATTGCAGTAGACTACGTTTCAAAGTGGATTGAAGCACAAGCTTTACCTCTTTGTGATGCTAAGTGTGTTTCAATATTTTTAATGAAAAATTTTTTCACTAGATGCGCAATGTCAAAAATAATTATCACTGACGGAGGATCCCATTTTAGGAATAAATACATTCAGAGATTGGCAAAAAAGTTTAATATTATTCATAGAATCTCTACTATCCATCACCCTTAAACTAGTGGGTTAGGAGAAGTTTCTAATAGAGAGATTAAACAAATACTTAAAAAGACTGTAAACCCTAATAAAAATATATTTGTCCACTAGATTGGATACCACATTATGGGCTTACAGGACTAACTATAAAACTCCTATTGGAATGACTCCTTACAAACTGATTTTTGGAAAGACTTGTCACTTACCAGTAGAATTGGAGCATAAAGCATATTGGGCGATTAAAGAATTCATTTACAATTTGAAAGATGCTGGTAAGAAGAGATTGTTACAAATGAATTAATTGGAAGAATTAAGAAATGAATGTTATGATAACGACATAATTTATAAGGAGACACTAAAGTTATGGCATGATCAGAAGATTAACCAGAAGAACTTTGAACCAGGATAAGTTTTGCTTTACAATACAAGGCTAAAATTATTCCCTGGGAAATTGAAGTCTTGTTGGTTAGGACCCTTTACTGTGACTCAAGTTTATACTTACACAGCTATTGAAATTGAAGATCAAAAGACTGGAAATAAATTTAAAGTAAATGGATACAGATTAAACCGTATTTTGAGGATAAAAGTCTAAATTTTAAAGAGGTTTTAATGATCTGTCAACCAGAATAATACCTCAATAAGTCGGGCTGACGACGTTAATCCAAGCACTTTATGGGAGGCAAACCATAATTATCTTTATTTTTATTGCAATTATAGTAGTTTTATTTGAAATTATCGTTAGTTTGTGGTAGAATTGAACTCTACTACTCATATTTACCCTTGAATCATAATAAAAATTGTATCCATAGAGAAAAATTGGAACGCATTCGGACCAGAGCAAAATTGTACAATTTTTGCCTTGGACACTAACGACGCCATCGACGCCACCGACAACAGGTTTTTTCTGAGAGTCCAGGCAATTAAATTTTAAAGGCTCGCCGATTGGGCCCTCTACGCCGCCTACGGCGAGACTGGTGGGATGACTATTTCTGGAGTTTGAATGTACGGTTTTTGGCGATTTTGGGCGGGAGTTACCTCTTTTAAACTTAAAAATTTGATTCCTAAGTTCATATTTCCCCAAAAACGAAGTGAATCTCCACCCAATTCATCCTTATGGCATCCAATCCCCTTGAAAATCATAGAATGCCAGTGTTCAACATGAGAAAGTTCATTAGTGCCAAGGCGCAGCGAATCTTCAAGAAGGTACTGGCAAAGAAAAGATTAATCAAGGAATGAGGATTTGTAAATTGAGGATTGAATAATACCTCGACGGTAATTGAAGAAATGATCGTGCGGCAAAGATGGGAAGTGTTGTGCTACACTACTGCCGCCGTAGTTGTTCTTGTGGTGAATGAAATTTATGGTAATTTTGCATGGAATCAACCAGGGAGTCGTCTATGTGCGAGGTAGATGGATAAATTTTACTCTTGCACGGATCAATGAGTTATATATGATCGAGAACATTCTTGTCTGCCATTATTCCAACTTTGTCCCAAAAAGAAACCCGATGAATGAAATTTACCAATATTTAACGGACGAAATTGAAGACTGGAAAATGAGAGAAAACGGGTATGTTAGTTTTTCTGTGACACTTTTAAACCCCATTTCTAAACACTAGCACTTCTTCATTTCTGCAAAACTGTTACCGGCGATGAGGATAGGTAAATTTTCTAAGGAAAGTGCTATTTTGAATTATTGCATCCAAATGGGACTGTCGATCGATATTCGATCAATAATTATGAAGTCTGTTTTGGGCCTGATCGTTCATGGATCAACTTATGGGCTTGGACATCCTTCCACAATTTTCTTACTTTACAGTCAGTTCCACGTATCTTATGAAAATTGGGAAAAGGTACTTCTACCTTGGAAGCCCTTTAACCCAACTGAGAGATTCCCAGCCAATGAAGATGAAAATGATATGACTATTATGGTAGATCAATCGTCTCAGAATTCACTGCCTATTCAACCTTGAGTTCCGAACAAGACACTAGTGATCTTGTGCAGAATCAAGAAATTGGAGAAGGAGGTACAAAATGTTTTGAATGCAATTAACAATATATCTGATTTCTTCGATCATCTAGACTGCAGGATGAAAGAACAATTTGCTCACTCTAGACATATCGAAGACAGTTTGATACGACTGATGAGAAAGATGAGATTGATAGAAGAGGATTCTACTGAAGAATTTCCATACCGACTCTTTTATAACCTCTTTGTTCATGTGCAATCAATGGATGATCCCAGAGGAGAATCTAGCATTGAATCTGAAGAAAAGTAGATTTACCTTGCTACCTGTCTGTCTATGTGTGTAACTTGATTTGAACTTTATGTTTGCATTTTTTTAGAATTTTGCTTTTAGATCTCTGTATAATTGAGACTGAGCATAGGATGTTTTTTTTCAGCTTTTTGAGTGTTGTGGCTTGGATTGCGACACTGAATTGATGTATTAAGGTTAAGAAAATAACAGACTTAGGTATGTCATGTAACGTGTATTATAACCTTTGGAATTTATATATAATTGTGATGTTTTGTGTTGTGAAAGTTTATTTGTGATAGTACATCATTTAATCACCTAAAATTATGAAAGGGTTGACCTTGCAGTGAAAGAGTCTAGAGTTAATAAATGAAAGTGTTGACGGATTAGAATGTAGACATAATTATGATAGTGAGTACTTACAGAGGCATTCAGACTTTGAGATAGCTTACTACAAAGCTCAGACCCGACACTTTAGAGGTGAGCCTGATGTTACTTTTCTTGAATGCCCCTGATATACTCAGTATCAACCCAATCCACCTACTGACCAAGGGACGAAGACATAGTTTGAATTTTTGACATATGATAGTAATTAATGTACTTTTACTTTTATTTTTGTAATTTTTGTAATGAAAATATATATTTTTGTGTTTGTACTTTCATTTTTATGTTTTAATTGGATAATTTTCATTATTGTTATAATTGTTGGTGTCGTAGTTAAAATTTGTTAATTGGTAATGTGATGTAATTTTTATTTTTCATTTTAACTGTATTTGTTTTGTCTAGTATTGTGGATGTGTTAGCAAAATATTGTGTTTGTATAATGTTTAGTTTTGTACTAATTTCAAAATTTCATTACCCAACAATTTCTCTAATGATTTATATGTATAGAAAGCTCCTAATGTTACAGACTAGGTGAAGTAGAAATTTTGAGAAGGACTGCAAAAATTTCAGAATGATGAAAATGCCTAAAGTACTGAGGTATGATTTATATTTAGAATTTTTTTTCCACACGTATTAATTCATATTGAAAAATTTAAGTTTGAGGGAGGGAAGAAAAGGATTAACTATTAGATGTTCTCAATTTAAATATTTTCAAAAATTATTAATATGAGTTTATGTAGTGAATTTCATTCAGGTAACTATATTTTGTGGATATTTAAATATTATGGTAAATTTAAAGCAATATTTTTGTTATGAAAATTAATTCTGTAGATTAAGATATTTAGTATAAGAGAATAAGACTATTGTCAACTATTTAAAGTAAAGGAAACTATATTTTGAAGTGTTAAGAATCTGGAAATTGATTTGAGAAGAAAAGGTTAAGGCTCAATGTTGTAAAAACAATGAAATATTTATAAGGAAATGGAATCCTTTGAGTTTCAAATTTAGGGAAAGAAAGATGATGTTCAAAATCATTAAATGCTATCTAGATATAGTAATCCTCACTTAAAAAAGAAAAAAGAAAGGATTGACAATAATCCCTAAAAGGAAAAGAAAAATATATAGGATTGAAAACAATCCAAATGAAAAAGAGAAAAGAAAAGAAAGAAAAAATATGAAAGTGAGGAGAAGCATGAGGAGATGCCTAACAAAAAATTGGCTTCACTGGACCTACCTAAAGGGAAAACCTAAATACATTCCTGAACTTATATTTAAGGATTAGATCTTTTACTATTAGTGTTCTCATGAAGTTTCTATCATTTGAATATTCTATGGGACTTGATATTACAACATATAGTCATTTTTGAAATGAATAGAAGACTAGAAATTTTAAACTTGATAACTAGATGATCTTGTAGCTACAAAGTTAATTTAATTACTTGAATTTTTTCTAAAAATCTAACTATGATATTTACTTAAATCAAACTTATAGTATTTTTAAATTAATACTTTAATACAATAGATCATAACTTTTATATAGTATTAAAATTACTTGAGGACAAGTAATAGTTAAGTTTGGTGGATTTTGACCAAAGGAAAATATGTTGAGATTTCATACCTATTTTACACTATTTTTGATAATATTGCATTTTAAAGAAAGGTACTTTTTATGTTTTTTTGTAGGTATGATGAATTATGGTCATTGGAGCAAAAAGATGCAAAAAGGAGCAAATTTGGAGTGAAAATGACCAAAATGTGAAGATTTTAACTAGGGCGCCGATGACGAGCCCAACAGCGCCGACGGTGAGAAATTCCCGAGACTTCAGATCAATTAATTTAGAAGGCCCGCCGACGGCGCCCTCGAGGCCGCTGATGGCGAGATCGGTGGTTATGTCCAAAGGTGCATTGAATGTGGATGATTTTTGGAGGGATGCATAGGCAGCTCTTGGGAAAACTCTTCTACAACTTTAAAAGAAGATTTTTGCCAAAAATTAAAAAATAGAGAAGAGGCTCTAGAGGTTAGAGAGGCTCCAGTAGTGTGTAGAGAGTTTACTTTAGGGTTAGATTGTGAGAAATTCTTTGAGAGATTGTAAGAGTGGAAGGAATGTGAGAGATTTCTTCCTCCTTGCTGCTTCGAAGAGGAATTTTGTGTGCTATAAGGAAAGGAAGAGATTCAGAGGAACTTCAAGAAGTTTGCTTGAAGAGAAGTTAGAGATAAGTGTTAGTTACTTGTTGTAGTTTGTATGACTTTGCTTTTATATATAAATTGCAAGTTTTGTTGTGTCTTCCCCATGAGTTTTGAGTAGTTTTCTTTATCTTTCTCCTTGTCTTGAGATTTGTGAAATGGTGATTTAAATTGGTTGGACCTTGAAAAATGTTAAAAAAAGTTGTGATGATCTTTTCACTTTGATCTTAATTTACTTTCAATCTGACCAACTGACTTATCAAAATATGTTTAGTTTTACAACTAAAGTGAAGATTACATCCAAGATTCAAGGAGTTCAAAGCCCTTAGAAGTTGGGTGCAAATAAATAGGGAAATAAAATTATCAGGCGTAGAATTGGAGATTTTAGAGTGACAAACTAAAATACCCAATTCAGTCCTATCGTTTGGGTGATGAAGTGTAGATGTTAGCCCTCAGGCGAGGGGAACGTGGGAGCTCCAAAGTGAGAGCCGGTATCCTCCCAGCCTAGCCGCAGATTCAACAAACAAGCGTAGGATTAATCAATGTTCTTTATGCCTGGACCAAAGGGTAAAGAATAGGTAAGCTACTTTTTGGCACAATACAATTTGAACTGATTCACTTTATCCATTCACTATAATTTCTTGACAATGAGAAGGATGCCTTCTTATATATCGAATATCACATTTGACACTTTATGAGTATAATTAGTTATTTAAGAGTTATTAAAATTATATATTTATTTCAATTACCTATTAGTCGCAGATAAGCAATTTGAATTATATTGTTGTGATTAAGTCTTAATTTTCTAAAATCTTAGTTCGTAGTTCTAATATTACTCCTTGTGGGATCGATATCTAGGACTTCATTAGAGCCCTATATTACTTGAGCAATACGTATACTTACGTTGATAAGTGTGACTTTACTATTATTAAATATTTAATATATACAACTTTATCGAATCTATAATCGTTATTAATTTTTTTGCGTCATTGCTGAGAAATTAAATCTTCTAGCAGTAGTATCAAATACTTGTATTTTTAAGCATATATAAAGTTGTTGTCAATCGTCAAAGTTCCCAGTCATCATCACAACATGCTCAGCAAGGAACACAACAATATGGTCAGCCTAGCTAGCACTCGCATCAAGATAGATCATATTGAATAGAAAATAAAAAGGGTCTGACTCTTTTGAAATGAAAGATTATGGTATATTCCTTCAAAGATGAAGCTGTATTCAAAATGTTTTGAAGTCTAATAAAGAAGCTTGAGCTCAGATTGTCAGGTCCAAGGAAACCTTAGGAAGTTGACAAGATAGATTAGCCCAATTATTGCCCATACCACAGGATGCTTGGACATACTATAGAGGAATGTTTTGTTTTCAAGGATTGGCTCGAGAAAAATCTTAAAGAAGGGAATATAACGATCCTAAAAGAATACTTAAAATTACCTAGGTCTTATAAATATGATTTCAGCCGAGCTAATAGCTCTAATAGATCCCTATTCAGAATAAGATGGATGAAGCACAGTTTGGAGAAAGTCATCCAATAGGATATTGTATCAGATTCAGACCGCTTCAGCACAAGCAACAGTTCAGAGTCTACAGCCTGCTCAACCAAAGACAAAGATTTTGCC
>NEWO01001005.1:147704-171266 GCA_003013225.1 Phalaenopsis aphrodite
TCAACGCTGAGGTGGATGTCGGCGTCAAATGGAAACGCGTCGTGCGGAGTTTCGGAGCTGTCGTAGGTTGAGGTGGCACGCACGGTTTAAATAGATAAATAGGACTTTTTTTCTATTTATTTAAATACCCTTAACTTAGAAAACTCATAACTTTGTGTAAGAAAATCACGAAAATAAAATAAAAGTACCCTCTTGCTGAGTGAATAGGGAGAATAATGTGGAATAAATTTCAAGTCCATTTGATGCATATTTTATTTTTAATTAAATAAACAGTGCTTCAAATCATTTTATTCTCCATGCATATTGACACATCACCTTGGCTTGAAATTTTGGCATGTTGTAGCCTCTGTCAAGGGAAATATCCTATATTTTTTTCAAAGTGAGAGGAAGTCTCTACACAAAGATCCATATTTTTCATGTTTTTGCACATTATTTATTTAAAATAGCCATGGAAATTAGCATGTTGATTAGAAAATTCCAAGAAAAGTTTGGAAGGTCCACCATGACCAGAGAAGCTTTTGAAAATAATTTCATGGGCCAAGTCATTTAAAATTTACCTAATTTTCACAAACCCTAAATCATTAAGATAATGAATTTTTGAAAATATAAACATTTAAATGACTTGATTTTTGTTCACCACCTTGGTTTATGGTCCAGAGCACAATTTATAAAAATTTCAAAGTATTTTAAGTTCATTTAATATCCTAAGTTTACTTTTGAAGATAAACATCATTTTTGGCATTTAAATGGATTTTAAAAATCAAAATATAACTAAAAAATTTATCAAAACTTATTTTTTGAGCTCTCTAAGATTAGGGGTATTGTCTAAGAATAAAACTATATTGAAAATAAATACTTTATTTTTAACCTATTTTAAATATTTAAATAATTAAAAATCCCTAAAAATCACAAAAATAATATAACTTATGGAAATGTTCTAAATTTCTTCCTAATCACTTAGGATCAATTAGAATCTTTTTCCTGATTTTTTAAATAAAGATATTGAATTTTAAAACTTAAAAATGAATTTTTAAAGGCTAAAAATGAGTTTTCACTAAAATAATTCCAATAAATCAAATAAAATTTAGAAAAATATAACATCTTCTCCTTTGTGTTCTTTGAACTCAAGGAAACTTTTCAAAAATGCAAAACTTAGTTTTCCCCATTTAAAATATTTTATATTTAATAAATAGCCATAACTTAAAATAATTGTAATAATTTAAATAAAATTAAAAAAATCATGAAATTTGGTCCGAAGACTTCTCTAATCTAAGTCTACCTCAAATAAAAATTTCAAGGGATTAGGATTTACCTTGGTCAAGTTAGGAATTTTCTTTGAAAAATTCTATAGTTGCATGAAAATAATTATATAAACTAAAATAAATTTTGAAAAATCACATTTTCTTATCTGATGTCTTAATTGACTCATGAATGAGGTAGAATAAAAATTCCAAAGTCATTTGAATTGAATTTGACAAATAATGAAGTGATAGAGCCTTAAGGGCAAATGTGTAATTTTGGAAAATTAGCCTTAATTAACACTTAAGCTTAATTTAAAGAGGGAAATGGGTAACCTATGATCTTAATCATTTTATTTGATTTTTGAAACATAAGGGGTTAATTGGTAGATACCGATCTCACCTTCTTAATTGAGAAGGATAAGTTAATAAATTTCTAAATTATTAAAATTTGGAAGTTTATTAAAATAAAATTAATTTAGAACTTAGGGGTATGAATTTAAAAGTTAATAATTAATCAATTTAATACCCATATTTTGATGTTCAAATGAAATTCAAATCATGAATTACGACCCCCTAAAGCTTAATATTTTCAAAGCTAATTAAGACGCTCACCTAGGTCTTAAGGGCTTAATAGTGACTTAAGCTAAATCAAGTTTCATTTAAATGAGCATTAGAAAAGTAAATATCATTGAAAATTAAAACATCTTTCAAACACTACAAGCCCAATTAAAATTTGGCTAAGTGTTCCAACAACACTAACTTGCCTCTTTAAGGGTCTTCACCTACATAAATTTCAAAATTAAATTACAGATGATAATTACCTTATTTTTAGGGATAATTGAGACATCAACATTCACTGAGCATTAAGGGTACTTACATGATGAATTATTAAGCAACATAATAAGTTTAACAGAACTCGGGATTTTCCACCAAATAGCAAGAAAGTAGCATGGACCTGCTTCTTTCTCTAGATCTGTTGGACACCTCGGAGATCTACTAAACTTAATATATCTTGCTTGATAAAATCATCCTTAATTTATCAAATAGGGACCAACCAAGATATGACATAGGGTTAGGAAAACTACAAAAATTTTACTTCCCTGTTTCATATAAACTGCCTTAACATGCAATTTAAGTTCAGGTGGTGGAACGAGAACACTCACCAGGTACGCTTTTACAGTTTTCAGCGTTGTCTTTCTTGTATTTTCATATTGTACTTTTATACCTGCAAATTTGCATGCTAAACAACAATGCCACCCTGCATGAAAACTAAAACTATCAGGATAGCCACAAAACTAAAACCAAAACCAAAATTAAAAACAACCAACAAAAAATTCACCCCACAACATTCAAAATACAAAACAACTCAAAATTTAATCACAAATATCACAAAAAACTACAATTGCAACAAAATTAAGACGTCTCTATTGGATGATCGGGAATCCCTCGGAGGAGGTAACCTACAGTTGCAAACGAGGCTTCCCACGGTTTAAATGAAATTATGGAACTCATTAAGTTGAGTTTAGTAAGTTCATTTAGACTAAGTGAATCCAATAGAAAATAGTGGTGCCTGAATGGTGGAACCGTAGGATCCTAACTGGTGTCACTCTAATCAAGTTTAATATGCCCCTATAAAATTTAAAGAACTTCAACCATAGAGCCACTTGATTTGACATTATAACTTGACACACTAGAAAACTCAAACTCATCGCAGCAGGGGGTTGGAGCTAGCATAGTGGGTAGCACGGCCATCTTTAACAACAAAACCTATCTTCCCCAGCTAAACTAATATTCCTTTCTTAGACTTAAATAACAAAGCCATGGGACATCGAGGTTGCTTGCTTATGCAACGTAAATCCTCACCTTATCTTTAGGCCTTTGTATTGCCCTGCTATATAATATAAGCCCTAACTCGTCTTAGGATTCCGAGATTGTCATTTGTCATGAACTAAATCCTCACATCTTCTAGGCTATTTGTGTGATCGTTTCACACAAATGTAAGCCCTAATGAATAAAATTGGCTGGATGAAACACCTAATTATTTCTCCTCAAAATTGAAGTCAAACATTAGGATAGCTTGGGAAGTCACCAAGGTTTTTCTCTGGAGTCATGACATCCCCTAATTTTTCCTCCTTTGAAATCAACAACAAAATATTCCAAATTTAAACCAATCCCATTTCACACATCTGCGTCCGATCTCATTGAAGAGTCCTACCCTTTGAAATTTCTTGAAGATAATGTTTCCTGATTTTTATCGAGAGTCTTCTTCGGTGGCTTTGGTCATTTACGATGTAATTAAGTATAGGGGTTTGCCCTTATAAGAAGCATGTCTGAACCTAGCTTACTATAAACCCTATTTAATCCTTTATATTAAATAGGGGAACTTGTCGACAAATATAAAGTTTTTGCAGACCAAACAGATGTCATATATTCCGTAGTTTATTTGATCGAGCCTCATCCTCAAGTATTGTGTTCGTCCTTTGGGTTTGATATAGGATTTGAGGTACAGTGCTCTTTCATTAAAAGTATGAAAAATATGGGGTCAGTTTGATTTCATATTTTTCTAAAACTAAATATATATTTATGTAAATTAAAAAGTTCTTCTGAAGCGGGCGACGAGATTTCGATTTCGGTGACCAACAGATTCTTACGGACAACCCCACCAACATAAAATAGCGCCAACATGCCAGTATTATCCCTGAAAGTTGTAGTTCATAAACTTAGGGTGAACAAAGATATAACCCCATTAAAACAAGCTCCCAGAAGAATGAGCCTCGAAATAGAGCAACAAGTCATTGTCGACTAAAAAAAATTGATAGAGGCTAAGTTTGTAAAAGAAGAGCAGTACACATGTGGTTAGCCAATATTGTATCAGTTAAGAAGAAAAATGGGCAAATCCGTGTATGTGTTAAATTTAGGGATTTGAACAAAGTCTGTCCAAAAGATGGATTTCTGTTGCTGATACGAGAAATAATGGTGGACATCGCATTGACTCATGAGATTTTCTCCTTCATGGATAGATCATCAAGATAAAACCAAATCAAAATAGATCCAAAGGATGCAGTACTTATAGCCTTCAGAACACCGATTGGGATCTTTTGCTACACAATGATGCCATTCATGTTAAAGAACATCGGAGCAACATACCAACGAGCAATGACAAAGATCTTTGATAAATTCATTCATAACCAAGTTTAATGCAACGTGGATGATTTGGTCATCAAGAGAAAACTTTAAAAAATCCATTTGTACAATTTGAGGATCGTGTTTGAATGATTACGTCATTATAATCTCAAGATGAATCATTTAAGTGCACATTTGGCGTCACCTCCGGGAAATTTCTAGGATTCGTTGTTCGTCATCGGGGAATCAAGATTGACCTAAATAAGATTAAACCTATCTTGGAAATGCCTCCTCCTAAAACTTTAAAAGAACTACGCTCCTTCCAGCAAAAGTTGGCATATCTGAGAAGCTTTATTTCTAATCTCTTAGGTAGGTGTCAGCCCTTCTCGACATTAAATAAAAAGGACTCCAAATTTTATTGGGAAGAGAAATGTTAGTAGTCCTTTGAGTACATTAAACAAAATTTAATGAAACCTCTTGTTTTGGTGGTCCCTATTCCGAGAAAACTATTTATTCTTTATACTGCGGCCTTAGACGACTCTTTCTGAGTCCTGTTGGCTCAGGTCAATGATGAGGGTAAGGAAAATATGCTCTATTACTTGAGTTGGTGTCTAATACCGACAGAAGTAAAGTGTCCACATATTGAGAAGCATTGTCTAGCTTTAATTTTTGCCACTCAAAAGCTTAAGCAGTACATGCTCTCTCATAAAATTACCCTTATTTTGAAAGTTAATCCATTACAATATTTGATGATGTGTCCAACAATTTTTGGACGTTTAGCAAGATGGTCAATGATTTTAATGCAGTTTGATATAACTTTTTTTCGCATCCGTGCTATCAAGGGAAAAATTTTAGCAAATTTCCTCGTAGCACACCCACTTCCGACTGGGTCCCCTCTTAATGATGAGTTACCAAATGAACAGGTATTATAAATGAATTTCTCTAGCGCACAACACTGAGAAATGTACTCTCATGGGGCTTCATCACCCAGAAAAGATAAAGGATGAGGATTAGTTATACCAGGTAAAGCATGAATTGGTCTTATTTTTATCATGCTAGATAAGGGAATGTTGAGATTCTCCTACCACCTGACAGAGCCATGCACAAATAATGAAGCACTAATCACCTGGTTGGTGTTGGCAATCTGAGTGGATAAAACGGATATTGCCATCTATCGTGACTCATAGCTCGTCATCAAACAAGTCACCTGACAGCACAAGATTTTGAAACCAAGATTAGCAGAATACCACCAATATAAAATTTTATGCCAAAAAATGTATATTTACATGTTTATTTGTAGTTAATTTCATGAACGAAACACTCCTCCATGGAATTAAATATGATTATCACTCTGTTATAAAATTCATATTCCATTTCCTATATCATATGTTTCACAACAGATTTTAAATTTTCAATTGGCCAGATTGAAAAGTAAATTAAGAATAGGGTGGAAAACCCATCACAATTTCTTTTATATTTTAAAATTGGCATATTCAAATTATCTCTTCATTTCACCATATATTTGAGTAGGGAGAAAGATAAAGAAAACTACACAGACTTCATGAGAAAGATATGATAAAACACAAATTTCATATATAAAAGAAATTTCATACAACAATAATAAACAAACAACACTTATCCCAAACTCTTTCTCAAAGCAAATCTCTTGTAGTCTCTCTTGGACTCTTTCTCTCTTTATCAGACTCTTGATTCTCTCTTAGAAGATGTAAGGAAGAAGAAATCCTTCACTTCTCTCTCTCTCCAACAATTCTTTGAAAAGAATTCACATTTAAACTCACCAAAAAACTCGAAGAACTAATTCAAAACTCTAAGGAACTAAAGGACTAATGGACACAAGGTNAAAACTCTAAGGAACTAAAGGACTAATGGACACAAGGTGTGCGGGGGGGGGGTTGATCAATTTTCGCTCTAAATAGAGCCTAATGTTGGTTTTTCAAGAGGTGCATCCAAAAACTCTTCAAAAAGCGTCAAAATTCATTGAATATTCTAGAAATAGGCCTTGCGCCAACATTGGCATCATCGGCGCCAGTGGCCCTTTAATTAATTTTGCGCTTTCTGTCAAATGGCTCCATTGGCGCAGGCACTGAACATTTCTTCTAAAACCTTATTTTGACTCCAAATTCCATCCATTTTGCTTCTTTTTTGCCCTAAGTGCTAAAAAACAATAACTCGCAATAAAATAAAAAAATACCTTCCTTTAAAGCGTAATATCACCAAAAATGTTATAAAATATAATTCTAAGAATGTATATTTTTTGGTGCATCAAATACCACTAACAATATAATTCAAAATATCAGCATAACATGTTATTTCTCATCATCTAATAGCATAAAGTTGCTCAACAGTAAAATTTTCAATAATTTCTTTGTCTAAGTCAAGTGTTTCTTCTTGGTCCAACCTAGATAGATGATCAGCAGTTTGATTATCAGTTCAATTTCTATCGATTAGTACAAAATCAAATTCTTGCATCATAAGTGCCCATGTAATTAATCTAGGTTTTGCATCCTTTTTTTGCATCAGATATTTAATAGTCGAGTGATCAGTATGAACAACACATTTAACTTCAATTAGATATGACATAAACTTGTCAAAAATATAAACAATTGCTAATAACTCTCTTTGAGTAGTAGTGTAATTAATTTAAATATCATTAAGGGTCTTACTAGCATAGTATTTAACTTTAAACATTTTGTCATATCTCTGCCCTAAAATAGCTCTAATTGTATAATAACTTGCATCACAAATTAATTCCAAAGGTTTCTATTAATCAGGTAAAATAATTATAGGAGCAGTGACCAATTTTACCTTTAAAATTTCAAAAGATTTAAGGCACTCTTGGTTGAAGTCAAATTTTGTATCTTTTTCCCAAAGTTGACATAAAGGCTTAGTAATTTTTAAAAAATATTTAATATATTGCCAGTAAAATATAACGTATCCTAAAAAGCTCTGAACTCCTCTTACAGTAGTAGGTGGAGGTAGATTAGATATAACATGTATTTTTTTGGGATCTACTTCCATGTCATTTTATGAAATTTTATGCCCAAGTACAGTTCCTCCTGCAACCATAAATTGACATTTTTCTCATTTTAATACAAGATTTGTCTTTTCACATTGTTCCAGAACTTTCTTTAATTGATTTAAGAATATTTCAAATGAAGCTCCAGAGATACAAAAATCATCCATAAAGACTTTAATTCCTTTTTTAATTAAATTACTGAAATTAACATCATACATCTTTGAATTATTGCAGGTGCATTAAATAATCCAATGGGCATTCGCCAAAAAGCAAAAGTATCATAAAGACTAGTAAATATTGTTTTCTCTTGATTTTTTGGAGCAATAGGTATTTGATGATAACTGGTATATCCATCTAGAAAACAAAACAATATGGGCCCAACCAGTCTATCCAACATCTTATCGAAAAAGGGTAAAGGAAAGTGATTATTTCTAGTGGCAAAATTTAGTTTTCTATAAGCTATGCAGATTCGCCTTCGTGTGACTTGTCTTGTTAGTACTAATTCATTATTCTAATTTGTCACAATAGTCACACCTCCTTTCTTTGGAACATAGTGAATTGGGCTCACCCAAGCACTGTCTCAAATAGGATATATTATTTCAACATCTAACCATTTTAAAATCTCTTTCTTGTCAAATTCTTTAATCATAGGATCCAATCTCCTTTGTGGATAAGCTCTTGTTTCATGATGATATTCCAATAAGATTATATGCATACAACTTGAATGATTAATTCTTTTAATAGCAGTTAATGTCCATCCAAAGGCTATCATGTATCTTCTTAAAGTTTCCAACAACAGTTTTCATTACATATTAGTTAATTCTGAGGATAAAATAACATGTAATGTGGATAAATCTCCTAAGAATGCATACTTTAAATTTTTAGGAAGTGTTTTCATTTCTAATTCAGGAGGTTTCTCAATATATGAAATCAAATTCCTGTTATTATCTATAGAATGTAACAATTCAAATTGTTCTTGAACATAATCTAATTCTTCATTACTCACTTTCTGAGATTCGTATTGAAATTTATCCACATTTTCGAAATATTCTTTTTCAAATTTCTTTTCAAATGTCTTCATGAAATATTTATGGCTTAAATATTCTTTAATGTCCATTTTGAAGCATTCAATCTCTTCCTCTTTTACAAGGTATCTCATTGATTTTGAAATAATAAATGTAACTTCTTCATCACATAAAACTGAAGAGTTACAACTGTAGGTGAAATATCTTCTAAACCCAAACTTCTAAAAATTGATAAAGGCATAAGATTAATAATGGCTACTAAATCACATAAAACTTTTCCAAAAAATCTTTCACTAATAGCACAAGAAATAGTAAAACTACCAGGATCTTTATGTTTTTCAGGAAGCTTCTTCTAAATTATTACACTACACTCCTCACTGAGTGCAACAATCTCATTATCTACAAACTTTCTTTTCTTGTTAAGTATATCCTTCATGAAATTCACATAGCTTGGAATTTGTTCCAAGGCTTCAACAAATGGAATGTTTATTGTTAATTTATTCAATATTTCAAAATTTTAAAAAATTGGTTATATCTATTTTTCTACTTCAGTCTTTGAAGCAATGGAGATGGTGGTCTTTCTACAGTGATTTTCATTAGTTTAATATGACATTCAGATTCAAGATGAAAATCTTCACCAGAATTTTTATTTTCCACCTCATCTTTTTCAACTTCAACTTCCACTTCTTTTTGAACTCTGGTTTCCAATTCTTTTTTACTTCTCAGTTGAATAACCTTAATCTGCTCTTTGTTTTGATTTTGAGGATTTTCTTCAACATTACTAGGCAACATTCCTGGAGGTCTATTGATAAATGTAGTAGCAATACATCCCAATTAATTTGCCATGTTTCAAGTTGCAACTCCTTGACTTTGTAATTGACTTCCCATTTGTAATGTTAATTCTTCCATTAACAATTTCTTTCCCTTACTCTGCAAATTACTAAAACCTAGAGGGTAATAAGTTTTATAAGTTGGATTTCCTTGATTTTTGGAGTTTCCCATTGGGTTTGTAGCACTGTTTCCTCATTGCAAATTAGCAATATTAGTGTTATTAAAATCCAACCAAAATTTGGATGATTCCTATATCTAGGATTGTAACAATTGGCATAAAGATTATTTCAATGATTATTTATTGTATTTATGGTCTCATAAGAAGATTGAGATTCTATCATTTGTCCCAATGAGTTTTCCTCAAGCACAGGTGGTGTTTGAGAATAATTCTTTCCATATTGATCTATCTTTTATGATCAACAATTTGGGCAGTCAACATAGATAGTGCATCAGAATCATGAATAATAGCTTCTCTTTTTGGATTTACCCTTTTAGAGAGCCGTCGAAAATTATTAGTAGCCATCTGCTCAATTAAAGAATATGCTTCATTGAATGATTTTGACATTAATGATCCACTAGCAGCAGCATCAATTATTGATCTGAGAGATCCAACCAATCCGTTGTAAAAAGTTTGAATTATTAACCAATCTGGAAATGCATGGTGTGGAAACTTCTTAAGGAGATCTTTAAATCTTTCTCAGGCTTCATAGATTGAATTTTCCTTCAAACTGACAAAAAGATGTAATATCATTTCTAAGTTTAGCAGTTTATAAAGGTGGAAAATATTTTTAATAAAAATATATGTGACAAGTCTCTCCAAGTTCTGATAGATATAGGTACTAACGAGTTTAACCACATCTTAGCTTTATCCTTTAGTGAAAAAAGAAAAAGTCTAAGTATGATGGTGTCATTCGACACTCCATCATATTTAAATGCAGCACACAATTCTAGAAAACTAGCAAAGTGTAGATTAGGATCTTCAGTTATTGTTCCTTCAAACTAATTATTTTGTACCATTTGGATAATAGTATGTTTAAGGTCAAATAAATTTGTAGTTATAACAGGGTTTTGTATACTCAAAAAAATTTCATTTGTTGTGGGATTAGCGTAATCTCTTAGAGATCTCTGATAATGTTCATTTTCATTTACAACATTACTTGAGTTACAAGCCATTTTGCTAAAATTATCTATCTCTTTTTTTGTTTTCAAATTTTTATAATAGTTCTTTCTAACTCCAAACTATAAGGTACTAAATCTTTAGATCTTAAATTACAAATTAACAAACACAATAAGCAAGTAAAATAAGCAACACACTAAAATATGAAAATATTTAAATTAAACTACAAAAAGTTTTTTTCTCAAATAAAATGTTTTAAACTACAAAGTAATTTACTAATTATTTTCGTTACTTCCCCGAAAACGATGCTAAAAACTTGATGCGGTGGATTTTTGTAGATTATTTTTGCAAATACTTTTCAATATTACAAAATACACACAATATTTATAATAATAAATATGTAATGTAAACCCAACAAAAATAACTTTAATTAAAATAACTTGATCTTTTAGGAATCTTTAAACTGTGAAATCCCCTAATAATAATGTAAGTATACGTATCACTCAATTAATAAAGAGATCTAATGTAGTCCTAGATATTGGTCGCACTGGGAAGTTGGAAATCCTTAAAGGTAAATTCTTATGACTACAAGGTAAAACACAATTCAAACTACAAAACTGAAGTATGAAATTTTAATCTAAAATAATTATATGTATGCTAAAAATAATGCAAATAAAAGAAACTAGTTTAATGAAACTAATTGCTAAACTTTCAAAAGCAAACTTATGAAATCTAAACAAAGTTTTTATGATGAAGCACTCAAATTTAAGAAAGCATCCTTCCCCTTTAAAATGAGTATATGGATTGTGAAGTAATTAAAATTAATTAAAAATACATAAAAATTGTTTTGTGCCAAATTGAACCAATCCTATTATTTACCCTCTTTCAAGTGTATAAAGAACAATGAATAATCCAGAGTTTGGTCCCTAATTCTGTGGATAGGCTGGGAGGAAACTAGCTGCTACTCCAACGCTTCCACTACTCCCTCACATGAGGGCTAACAATTTTGTATTAGTCTCTAAGTAACTGAACAAAATTAGGGATTTTAATCTATCTCTTTAAAATCTCCAGTTCTACATCCAATAAAGTATATTTATCTATTTTTTTGCATTCAACCCCATGGATGACATCCTCTCTCATAGAATCGAATGTGATTCTCTCTATGTTGTAGAAATAATAGCCCTTTTGGATCATATGTCTTTCAACACATTTTTACTTTTCAATTGACTAGTTTGAAAAGTAAACGAAGATTAGAGTTCAAATCTTCACAAATTTTTTACATTTAAAATCTTATAAAACAAAATCAATACTTCACAAAACCAAATCTCATTGTAAGGAGAAGGATGAAGAAGACTACTCAGAATTCATGAGAAGGAAACAACAAAACATGGATTTCACATGTAGAACAAGTTTATAAAAACGAAGAAATAATGACATAACTTATCTCACAATCCTTCTTAAGAAAATCCCTAGAATTTCTCTTTAAGAACTTTTGCTCTTTACAAGCACTCTCAACTCTCTCTTAGAAGTATAAGGAAGAAGAAGTATCTCACCTTCTATCTCTTCTTACAACCCTAGAAGTAAATCTCCAAGCCCTTTAATTTCTCTCTCTTACGCCTCAATTTCCTCTCTTTCAAACCACCCTTCACGCCTCAATTGCCTTTCTTTCAAGCCTTCCTTCACACCACCACCAAGCCTTAGACTTCCCTCTCATTTATTAGAGGCTACCTCCCTAAAAAAAATTCAAAATTCCCTCCAAAATTCTATTAAAAAATCTAGCCTTCTGAATTCCAAGAGATATGTTTCTTGGTCTAAGAGAAAAATCCCCTCATAAAAGAACCCTCCAAATTCTTTAAATGCATTAAATCATTCCATGAGAGTTTAGAACAAGTGTTCCCTTCAAAATTTGTGTAAAATTTGTCCCAAACTGCCTTAATTCATAAAAATTCATCTCTGGCACCTCAGACGCTGGTTCCGACGCTTCAGGAACCAAGTTGCTTAAGACCGCATAGTTTTGGGTTTTGGCGCTTCAGGTGCCAAATCTCTATAAAATGGTGCTTCATGCATCAATTATGGCGCATCAGGTGCCAGCTCTTTGTAAAGTGACACTTTAGGCACCAATTCTGGCTCTTGAGGCGCCATAATCACAAAATTTGTGTTTTGGATCGAAATTTTATCATTTTTGCTACTTTTGCTCCAAATACCTAAAATTGGTATACCTGCAATAAAAACTTTAAAATAATCTTCTTTAAAGTGTAATATCATCAAAAATAAGCATTAAATGTGTAGTTAAAACAACACATCTTTTTTTGGTATCACACAACCATTAGGAAAGTTTAAGAAATGCAACCACTCAAAGATTACTTTTTGTTGATATAATGTAAGACAGTGTGTTGTTTTGGGTTTTATTTGTCACATTTATTTGTCTCTTATAGTTTTAGTCCCCTCCTCTTGTAATACTCTTTAAGGTTTAATCTTGCTTGAATGTTGTCTATAATTTTCCACTTAATATCCAAAACACAACTGAATATATTATAAAAAATATTCTTCTCAATATGCAGAAAATTGAGATAATTTCTAATTAAATTGGTCGTTCAGTATGTAAAAATCCTAAAAAATACTCTGCTTCATCCAGTTATATGTAACACCAAAATATTGAAGATGGCTTAGAGCTAGTTTTGATCTCTCAGTAATCTTTGGTACATCCTAATCATCTAGAGTAAATCACTTATAGTTATCATTGAGGGTGGACTTGATGTTGTAACTCTATTTTTGAAAAATTCATCTCTATTCCTCCATAATAGGTAATTGCAGGCTAACTCCATAATAGGTAATTGCGGGCTAACAACCTTCAATGACAATCAAACCAAAAATTTTTTCTTTCATATTTCATAATGAATGCTTCAGACACATCCAAGTTGTAAGGATAAGCAAATTTCTTTATTGTGCTCGAATAATATAGCATCCCATAATTCAGAAAATTACTAATCTTCCATATAAGAGAAGCTCTAAAAAGAAAGTTATTTTTTATAGCAATATCATAAGTTAGTGATACACCTAAAATATATGGTATTTTTAGATACATTTTTATACCTATTTTTGAGATATTGCGCTTTAATGGAAGATATTTTTGTGTTTTTCTTGCAGATACAAGTAATAAATGAAAAAATGCTTAAAGAAGTGATAAAGGATCAAATTTGGAGCAAAAAGGTAAAAAATTGTGCATAAGAGTTTTGGCGCCTAAGTACCAAATCTGGTGCTTAAGCGCAAGTTAAATAGAGAAGGCCGCACCTAAGCGTCGAGACCCTGCGCTTAAGCACCAGTGGAAGTTACTAGATGAGTAAAATTGGTTTTCATGAATTTTGAAGAGATTTTAGAGGCATTAATAAGTGGTTGTAACCACAATGGACGAAAATTATCGTGAAAGGCTGCGTCTCTTGGGAAAATACATCGAATCGAGACACATTTTGAAGAGATTTCACGACACGTTCTGGAAAACTATAAAAGAAAAAGGGAGGACTTAGAAAAGAGTCCTGAAAATATAGGCAAGTTTTGAAAGTTCTTCTCTAGGGAGTTAGTTCAAAGAAATTTTCAGAAACCACTTTTTATTTACTTTATCCTTTTGTTTTTTTTTTTGAGTGATTGTAAAGGAGAAGAGATTCAAAGGAACTTCAAGAGTTTTGTAGAGAACTTAAGATATGTTTTTTATCTTATATTTTAGACTACTTTTAGTTTTAATTGAGACTTGTTGTTGGTTTGACAATGATTTCTTATTTTAAACTAAAGTGTGGTTTTGTTTTCTCCATGGATTATGAGTAGTTTTCTGTATCTTTTTTCTTAAAATGATAAGTAATTAAGTTTTAACTAATTTTCTGACAGCTTTCCAGCATGCAAATATTCTATTAAGGGCTTGCACCAATCTTTATTGATGTCTGCAACTATATTTATCGTTTCTTCTTTTCCAAGCTTATGTAGAGTTTTGAAGTCATTTCGAGACAAGGCTTATCTTCCTTGCACTGTGACTTCGATGGAATCCTCCGAGGGACACTCCATTTCCTTAGCGAGTTTTGCTAGAGCGTCGGCATGGGCATTATCTCCCCGAGGAATCCGGTAGAAAGTCACCTCAGGAATCTACTCCAGGAGCTTCATTGTGTACTGATGGTACTCTGCTAATCTTGGTTTCAAAATTCTATATTGTCTGGCGACCTACTGGATGACAAGTTGAGAGTCACCTTAAGTTAACTTCATTGTGTACAGTCACAATGTTTGTTATATTGATTGAGATTGCCAATTTCAATCTGGTGATTAAAGCTTCATATTCTGCTTCATTGTTGGTGCACGGCTCTGTCGGGTGGTATGAGAACCTCAACATACCCCTATCTGGCGTAAAAAAGATCAAACTGATCCCTGTTTTGCCTGGTATAACTGTGCCTCATCCTCTGTCTTTCTTGGCTAACGAGGCGCCATCAAAGTACATTTCCCAGCGTTGCGCACTAGAAAATTCCATTTGTAGTATTCGCTCGTCTGGTAACTCGTTAGGCAGTGGGTCTACAGTGAGAAAGTCTGCTAATATCTATCCCTTGATAGCACGGAGGGGCACAAAAGTCTATCATTGACCACCTCACTAAAAGTCCGGAGAGTGTTGGTCGGGTCATAAGATATTGCAATGGATTAACTTTTGAGATTATGGTAATCTTATGAGAAAGCATGTAATTTCTAAGCTTTTGGGTGGCAAAAATTAACGCCAAACAATGCTTCTCAATAGGTGGATACCTTATCTCCGCTGGTATTAGACGATGACTCAAATAGTAGAGTGCATTTTCTTTACCCTCATCATTGACTTGGGCTAAGAGGGCTCCGGGTGAGTGATCTAAGGCCGCCGTATAAAGTATCAATGGTTTCCCTAGGATAGGGGCTGCAAAAACAGGAGGTGTCATTAAATATTGTTTAACATCCTCAAAGGCCCACTGGCATTTCTCTTCACAAATAAATTTGGCATCCTTTTTAATTAATGTCGAGAAAGGCTGACACCTACCTGAGAGATTAGAAATAAAGCATCTCAGATATGCCAACTTCCCCAGGAATGAACGTAGTTATTTCAAGGTTTTAGGAGGATGCATTTCCAAGAAAGCTTTAATCTTACCCGAGTCGATCTCGATTCCCCGATGACGGACAACGAATCCTAGAAATTTCTCTGAGGTAACGCCAAATGCGCACTTTAAGGGATTCATTTTAAGTTCATATCATCGTAATCATTCAAACACGATCCTCAAAACGTACAAATGGTCTATTTTAGTTTACTTTTGATGATCAAATCATCCACGTAGCATTCTACTTGGTTGTGAATGAGGTCGTAAAAAATCTTCATCATTACACGTTGATATGTTGCTCCAGTGTTCTTTAGGCAGAACGACATCAGTTTGTAGCAGAAAATTTCAATCGGTGTTCTGAAAGCTGTAAGCACTACATCCTCAGGAGCTATCTTAATTTGGTTGTAACCCGATGATCCGTCCATGAAGGAGAAAATTTCATGTGTTGAAGTGATATCCACCATCATCTCTGGTATAGGTAGTGGAAACTCATCTTTTGGACATTCCTTGTTCAAATCTCTGAAGTTGACACAAACGCGGATCTGTCCATTTTTCTTTTTAACATGCACAATATTGGCTAACCATGTGGGGTATGGCTCCTCTTTCACAAAGTTGGCATCTATCAACTTTTTCACTTCGGCGATGACTCGTTGTTCCATTTCAAGGCGCATTCTCTTGGAAGCCTGTTTTACTAGGGTTATATTCTTGTCCACCCAAAGTTTATGAACTGCAACTTCTACTGACAGTCCTGACATTTCATTGTAGCTCCATGTGAAGCAATCTTTGAATCATGTTAATAGTTTGATCAATTTTGCAGATTCTTCGTCATTAAGTAGAGAACTTATAAATGTAGGTTGAGGTCATTCTTTAGTCCTGAGGTTAATCTCTTTCAATTCATCAATGGTAGATCTAATTTTTTCCTCAAATTCTGGTGGAGCATCTTCTATTGGTTGATGAGTAGAGTCATCCTGTACATCAAGGAAATCCTCTTCTGACTCAATAGTAACAACCATGCAAAATTCAGAACCTTCGACTGGTCCATTTGTACCAAATCTGAGACCTTCTTTTGAATTGGGAGTTTAACTTTTAGCATTCCATATTTTTTCAAAAAGTTGAAATTTATCTTTTGGCATTTGTTTTGGTAAGTGTCTCTATTGAATTAACTTTTGAACACAAGGTGAGAAGTAACCAATAGGCAATTCCATTAATTCATTACAATCAACATCCAAATTTACATGTTTTTCAAGCTCAGTAGAGGTAGAAGCACGATAAAATTTGATCGGTTTTGAACTAAAACTACGAACTTCCTTGACCTCTAAACTCTTGAACTTTTGAGGGAGAATCGCGGTGAGGGTAATAGAATTCACATAGTGGTTTATCCGATCATACATTGTTTCATATTCATTCTCTTCTATATCTTATAGGAATGTCTCGTACTGAGGTCTTTTCCATCCTATCATCATTGTCCCGTCTTCAAAACTATCTTCATCACCAATGTTGATGGTTAACCTAGTCCGTTCAATAATTAAATCGATCTTTCCTCATCCACATCCTCGGCCTCAACCTCGTGTGCGTGAACTAGAAGAACCTCTACCAAATCATTGTAAGGGAGTGGTAGAAGGTTATTGAAGCGGAGTTGTTTAGCTTCCTCTTTGTGATTCTTTTGAATCTTCATTTTAATTTGTCAAAATCTTGCACGAGAAGATAGTCTTCTTTGGAGGCACGTAGTAGACAGCATCTTCATGGATACCAACTTCATGCACTGAAAATGGTTGTAGGTCTCCCTTGATGCAATTTTCTTGACCATCTTTACGGTATTTAATGCACTGGTGTAGAGATGATGGAACCATATTGTGCTCATGAATCCATGGTCGACCTAATAGAGCATTAAAAGAGGTCTCGAAGTCGATGATATGAAATTTAGCTGTTGTCACAAGTTCTACAACCTTCATAAGTAATGTAATTGATCTAAGGGCTCTTTCTCCCTTTTGGTTGAATCCTCTTAACATCATTTTATTTTTCGTAAGCTCTTGAGCTTCAATATCCAAAGAGGCCAATGTTTGTAGGCTCATTAAGTTAAGAATGCCCTAAGACACTCTAAAACTCTAGATAACACAAATCTGCTAATGTTGACGGAGATGTAGAGCTGACGGTTGTAGTTGGCGGTACCGAGCAGCAAGACTTCATCTGTAAAGGTTACCCCTAACTGCTCTCTCAATGAGAAAACTTCTTCTAAGGATGTGCTACCCAATTGAGCTAAGCAAATTTTTGGATCAAGCAAAGCTGTAACTAGAGATTCTCTCATCTCTTTTGACAGGATCAGAGTGTCGTAGATGCTTAGTCAGGCAGGCAACTTCCTAAGATGAGCTAGCATGTTGTAGTCTACTTTGTGTGATCCTCTATTTTTATCTTGATCATATGTTTCTTCCACTGGTGGAGGTGGGGGTATCTCTTCTCGATTCATTATTTCTTTTCCTTTATCTGTTGGAGATATTCTTGGTGGTAACACTTTTCCGCTCCTTAAGTTAACTTTCGTGATTTCTTCTCCTTGAGATATCACTGTTGAATCTTTTAGTGTATTTTCCTCTCCGTCGGAAAGATCTAAGTTGATGGAAATCGGTGTACCATGACGCTCGAGAGTTGGCTCTTCGTTATCAGTGCAGTCATAAGCGACATCATTGACGTCTTCTTTGGACTTGACAACGAGTTCATTAGACTCGAGTACTATTTGAGGATCATTTTGGGAATCGAGATCATAGCTAGATTGGTCATAATCAGTTAGATTATCACCAGAAATAGTCAAACCATAGCCAAAATCACAATCACTATATTCATAAGACCCCGAAGGGAGAAAAAGATAATCATACAAAGTCAAGGGTTCGAGGATTTTCTTCCCCAAATCCGAGACAACCAATCTAGTAGTGACAACCCCTATCCTAAACCCCGTGCTATCAATCTTGGTAGTGACACTTTTCTTCTTCGTGTTCTTTGTCCTTGATGATGATTGATCTCTTGATGAAACCTTCATCTCGGGCTCGGTATGTTGCGGACTCTGAATAGAGGCTTGTTTTGATGCAGACTAGATCTTGTTCAGTACTTTCTTAGATGATCTGCTCCATTCATCTTTCCATCCTTCTTCAGTGTTCGTTGAAGCTTCTTTTGATGAATCTTGTATGTGATTAAGGACCCTCTTGAGTTCATCCCAAGTTGTACTCCATCCATCTATTCTAGTATACAGATTAATTAGGGAGATTGGCTCGGTCGAAATCATGTTTATGGAACCTTTTTCAGGTTCTTTTAAATATTCTTTTGGGATTGTAATGTTCTCTTCCTTGAGGTTCTTCTCAAGCCAATCCTTAAAGATGAAAAACTTATCTATAGTGTGCCCAAGCAACCGGTGGTATGGGAAATAATTTGGTTCATTCTTCTTATCCACCTCTTCGGATTTCCTTGGATCCGGTAGTTTGAATTCTGGCTTCTTCATCAAGCTTTTGAATATTTTAGGTATGGCTTCATCCTTGAAAGAATACACAACTTTCTGTAGCTCTAACAGGGATATTCTTTTACCCACTGTTTGAGGTGGTCCCTACTGAGGCGGCTGTTGGTTGGATTGACTGCTCTGTTTCTTAATGTACTGTGATGAAGAATGGAGATGTTCTTTTGCATATATCTTTATCGGTTGCTTTCCATTATCGATAGTCGCGACTACTCCTGATTTCTTTTTGAACACTCTGGTCACCTTAGCCTTTTCATGTGGCTTCATGTGCTTCATTTCTTCTTGAAGACTGCTGACTTTATTGAGTAGCTTCTTGAAGGATTTTATGGTGAGTCCCTTAAGCATGAATGCTACTGGCCCATGAATGCTTTTGAGTAGAATCTCAATCGCTTGATGTTCCTGTAGCTGAATTTCACATTTCATGCTAAGGTTTCTCCACCTCAAAATATAGTCTGCCAAAGTTTCGCTGGGCTTTTGCTTCTTTAGTATGAGCTCTCCAATAGACACATGATGTTGCACTCCAGTAAATCTTTTCACAAATAACTGTTCCAACTCAGAAAATGTTTTAACTAACCAGTTGGGCAAGTCAGCGTTCCAGTTGAAAGTAATTCCTAACAAGCTGCCGAAGAATTGCTGGCATAGTAGAGCTTCATTATTCCTCGTATTGCCACAACTTGCTCGGAAATGTGTTATGTGCTGTCTGGGATTTTTCAGTCCCATCGTATATCTTGAAGTTTAGGCCCACAAAACCCTTGGGGAAAGGTACGGCATCGAAATCCTCTGGGTAAGGTCTACCCTTTAAAATTGATGCACCGCCCTTGGATTGAGCTAAGGCGTCCTGCACTTGTTCAACTATTTGCTTGAATTCCTTTTCTGGGATGGCATTTGATGGAGAATCTTTCTTTGGTTGTTTATCTTTGTCTGCTGAAGTAGCCTCTCTTCTTTCATCTATGATGTGTATGATTTCTGGCTGATTAATCTCTAGAGAAGCCAATCTTGGTGCTTGTGATTGCCCTTAAATGGTGGCCATGACGGTCATAGCTGTTGTGGTCTCTTCTATTTTTTTCTCCAGTAGACTGGCTTGCTCATCGCTTAGGAAGATAACCTTATGCAACTATTCTACTGCATTTTCTTTGGTGTGAGGTCGAGCCTTGCAAGCAGATCTGGTAGCTATGGTTTTGATCACATGGACATCCATGAAGTCCTCCTCTAGGTAATCATTGTAATCAAAATCTTCATTGTCACTATCGACGGAAACTTCGTGTTCTCTAGCTAACTCAAAAATCTCAATCCTGAGTTTCTCAACTTTCTCTTGAATTATTCATTCTTTGATTGCTTTAATATCTTGAGGACCTTGGTGGATATCCTCTACTTGTTCCTCCATCTCGCTGGCTATTATCGTGACGATGTCAAATATTTTAGGCACTGGTTTTACTTCCTGTCTTGCAGGCTCACTGAACTATATTGGTGCAGCGACCTTGGGTACCCATACCCTCTTCTTTTACATTGATAATGTCTCAGGATGGGGCATCTTAGTAGAAACATTGATACGTCAAGGGAAGGTATGCTCCCTGTGTTGTAGACCAACTACAGTGTCACGTAATCGCTTTGTTCTTATCTCTGGGATTGCAGGAATGACGGGTAAGATCTTTGGACCCAGTCTCAACTTAACCAGTCGACGACCTGTGGTCCTGGCGGCAGTATGACCAGCAGTAATCACTGCGGTATCAACTTTGTTACCCAAACGGAAATAAACGGGGATGAGGGTAGGTGGCACTCCAGCTGTTTTGCGAGACTGTCTGGCGGACTTGATGCCCTTCCAAATTTCCCTCTTCATGCAAAGAGAAATTGCATCTCCCACTCGTTTAAGTAACTCCCTAACCAAACATCCTTCTTTAGTAGCAAGTGTTCTAAAAACTGCATGAACTTGGGTGATAGGAGTGAACTTCTTTCCCTCTTCACCATGTCCATGAAGTGACAGTAATGCGGCAACGATCCTTTGGATACTTTCATATCCATCAGTATCTGTCAGAGGATGGAATTTACTTCCTTGCAAGAGTGGTTAAATTTCTGGTAGCACTTCTTCAACTTAATGAGGCTCGTCCTCAACGGGTGTCTTCTGAGGAGCTTGGGCTTTGATGGCCTTCCAAACTATTCTATTGCGGTTCCTCCTTTGAGTTTGGGTCAGTGGTACTGTCCTTGAGCTTGATTCGATTTCAAACATGGGTGGTGGGTAAGTTAATCCACCAGTCGGATCCTCAACAATCATTACTTCTTTCCCCTTAGAAGTAGTGGGGATAGCAGGTTTGACGGGTGTCGTGACGGCAGTAGCTTTAGCCTTTTTGCAGGTAGGGAAGTCTTGAAGGTAGTTCAGATTGAATTATGCAGACGACTCCTGCATTTCTAGAGCGGCGATCTTCATCACTACGAATTGGGCTTTCTCGAGGATGACCTTGAGGTCTTCGAATCCAGCTTTGATCTTGATGGTAGGAACGACGTTAGGGGCACTGCAGTCCGTTGGCAGTTTGCAGGAAAAGGTCAGTGTTGGGTAGGCCATTGTAGCGGGCTTTAAAACAGAAAGTTTTAAGGTTAGTTATATGGCCAAAAAAAACCTTTTACTTTTTAGTGCAAGCACTGAAAGTAGAGGTTGATCTGTAGACCGGTCGGGTCTTAATTTACAAGTATTTAAAATCTTGTTTAAGAAAAAGTTAATTAATGTAAGAAAGTTTCAAAGTGCGCGTAGCACAACACGATTTGGTTTAATTTGTAAAATAGCAAATCAAATTTGAAAGGGAGATGCGAAATATTTTAGAACCCAGTGCGAGACCTATTTAGTGGCAGAAAATGCCCAGGTAAAATTAGTCCACTGACACACCTCTTGGGGGTCCAACCCCACAGGAAAATTCAAAGAGTCCTTAATGGTCTTCTGAACCCCTCTGCTCAAAGATGGTTGAACAACTAGTCCTAAAGTCCAAGAAGTTAGTTGTACTTTCCCGAGATAGAAATGGGTAGTATGCCAATAAAAGAAGGGTAATTTGGTCCAAGAGGGACATGAACACATTACCGATGTGTGAAAATAATATTTCTTGATTTATATGGAGAGAAAAGCATGTCCCCAGCGGAGTTGCCAGAAGCTATCGGTGTTAGTTCAGGGGTTTTGTTGGGAGTTGCCCAAAAGAAGCTGTTGGTCGCCGGAATCAAAATCTCGTTGCTCGCTTCGGAAAGACGTTGAAGTATGAAATTAAACTGACCTCATATTTTTTATAGTTTTAAAATGAAAAAGCACTATTTTCGGCATTATTTCGGGGTTGGTTTGTGGGGAGTTGCCCGTAAGATGCTGTCGGTCGCTGGAATCGAAATCCCCTTGCCCGCTTTGGAAGGACGTTGAAGTATGAAATCAAACCGACCCCATATTTTTCATAGTTTAAAATGAAAGAGCACTATACCTCAACTCCTGTATCTATTCTGAAGGATGAACACAAGACTTGAGGATGAGGCTCGATCAAATTAACTAAGGAAAGTATGACGTCTGCCTGGTCTGCAAAACCTTTGTATTTGCCGCCAAGTTCTCCTATTTAATATAAAGGATTAAATAGGGTTTATATTAAGCTGGGTTCGGACCTGCTTCCTATAAGGGCAAGCCCCTATAGTTAATTACATCTTAAATGACCAAAGTCATCTAAGAAGACTTTTGATAAAAATCAAGAAATATTATCTTCAAGGAGCTTCAAAGGGTAGGACTTTTCAATGAGATCGGACGTAGAGGAGTGAAAGAGGATTGGTTCAAATCTGGAACATTTTATTGTAGAATCCAAAGGAGGAAGAACTAGGGGATGTCATGGATCCAGAGGAGAACCTCGGTGACTTCCCAAGCTATCCTAATGTTTGGCTTCAGTTTTGAGGAGAAAAATTAAGTATTCATCCTGCCAATTTTATTATTTAGGGCTTACATTCGTGTGAAACAATCACATAAATAGCCTGAAAGATGTGACGATTTAGGTCGTGACAAACGACAACCTCATAATCCTAAGACGAGTTGGGGCTTATATTGTATAGCAGGGCTATGCAAAGGCCTAAACATAAGGTGAGGATTTACATTGCATAAGAAAGCAACCTTAAAGTCTTATGGGTTTGTCGTTTAAGTCTAAGGAAGATTTGTTTAGCTGGGGAAGACATGTTTTACTGTTGAAGATGGTCGTGCTACCCACCATGCTAGCTCCGAGCTCCTTGCTGCGATGAGTTTGAGTTTTCTAGTATGTCAAGTTATAATGTCAAATCAAGTGGCCCTATGGTTGAAGTTCTATAAATTTTATGAGGGCATGTTAAAGTTGATTAGAGCAACACTGGTTAGGATTATACAGTTCCCTCGTTCCGGCACCACTATTTTCTATTGGTTTCACTTAGTCCAAATGAACATACTAAACTCAACTTAATTAGTTTCATAATTTCATTTAAACCGTGGGAGGCCTCATTAGCAACCGCAGGTTACCTCCTCTGAGGGATTCCCGATCATCCTATAGAGACATCTTAATTTAGTTGAGGTTGTAGTTTTGTGTGATGTTTGTGATTAAATTTTGAGTTGTTTTATATTTTGAATGTTGT
>NEWO01001006.1:0-15374 GCA_003013225.1 Phalaenopsis aphrodite
TCTTCTGATTTTAACTGCATATTGTGTTTTGTCCATGTGGGTTCGATATTTGGGGCTTAAATAAAAAGTCCTATTTTACTTGATAACGATATGTATACTTGCGTAGTATCTCATAATTAAAAATAATAATTGTATTCATATTTTCTTCGAAGTGAAGCTTTTGCCTAGTAGTTGTTGGTGATCAAGTTTTTGACACTGTTGAAAAGTAAGAATTATAAGTAAAGAAAACTTAAAAATATAACTACATACGTCGTACTGTCATATAAAATCGAGATCAAGTTTTTAGCGTCGTTGCCGGGGACAAATATAATTTTTTTAAGAAATTTTTAGAAAGCAAATTTAATTTTTTTAGAAAGTCTTATTTAAAATTGTAGATTTATTATAGGAATATTGTATTGTTGTTTTTATATAAAGTTCTTGTTTGTGTGATTTTATATTTTATATGTTTCATAGTAATATATGCGTGGTTCAGGTTCTATAGGACTAGTGCCCTACAATTCTGAATTAGAAAGAACTACTAGAAAAATTTTAAAAATAAAAAATACAGAAAAAGATCAAAAAATTTAAGAAATGGCAAACCAAAATAATCAAAATATAGAAATTAATCATGAGTTTAGACTTTTAAGTGATTATGCAAACCCTACGGTGGATGAACTTCAATGTAGTATTCAAAAACCTACTATAGTGGCTAATTCATTTGAACTTAAACCTGTTATTATCCAAATGGTATCAAATAATCAGTTTGGGGGAGCACCAACTAAAGATCCAAACGTACATCTTGTCAATTTTCTAGAATTGTGTGCTACATTTAAATATGATGTGAATCAGATGATGTTATAAGGCTTAGACTTTTTCATTTCTCATTGAGCGATAAGACTAAGATATGGTTGCATTTGTTAGAACCTGGATCTATCAAAACTTGAGTTGATTTAGCACAGAAATTCCTTGCTAAATATTTTTCACCATAAAAAACTGCAAAGTTTATAAATGATATTACATCTTTTGTCAGTTTGAAGGGGAATCTATTTTTTAAGCATGAGAATGATTTAAAGAACTACTAAGAAAATTTTCACACCATGCTATATCAGATTAGATAATAATTCAAACTTTTTACAATGGATTAGTTGGATCTCTTAGATTTATTATCGATGTCGTTGCTGGTGGTCATTTATGTCAAAAGCATTTCATGACACTTATGCTTTAATTGAAGAGATGACTACTAATAATTTTCAATGGCCTTCTGAGAGGGTAAATCCTAAGGAAGTAGCTAATTTTCATGAATATGATGCTTTTGCAATGTTAGAAAATCAAGTTGCTACAATTAAGGAAATTAAAACAATTTGGAAAGAATTTTTCTCAACCAATTGCAATGATTGAAGAGAATTCATTAGACCAAATGGTAGATTCTCAAGCATCATTAGAAACTTTGAATTTCATAAACAACAAGTAGAATAACTCATATTCATACTATTATAACCCAGGTTGGAAGAACCACCTTAACTTTAACTGGAATAATACTTCCGGTGGTAATAATCAGAAATAGGGAAACAACCAAGAAAACCCATTAAGAAACTGGAACAACTAAGGTAATAGTAATTTTAGACCTGTTGTTCCTTCAGGTTTTAACAGTAATCCACAATTCAAGAAGAAAAATTTCTCTATAGAAGTGGTGTTACAAAATGGGAAATCAGTTAACAAGTCAAGGAGCTACGATTAAAAAAATTTAGAATCAATTGGGAGAAATAGAAAATTCATTAATTAATAGATCCTAAGGAACACTTCTTAACAATATAGAAGTAAATCCAAAATACCAGGATAAAGAGCAAGTAAAAGTCATTCAACTTAGAAGCAAAAGAGAGTTGGAAGGTAAAGTTCAAAAAGAGATTGAAGTAGAGAGAGAAAAAATTGAAGAACCTGAAGATGACACTCCGAAAAGTTTAGAGAGACCTATTACTCCACTTAAAATTGACTTAGAAAAACCACCACCTCCAGTTCCTTAGTGACTTTGTGAACCAAAGTTGGATAAAAAATTTTCAAAATTTCTATAAATCTTTAAGAAACTTAAAATTAATATTTCATTTGTTGAAGCCTTACAAAAAATGTTAAGCTATGTGAAGTTTATGAAGGATATTCTTAACAGGAAAAGTGAGTTCAAAGATAATGAGACTATTGCACTTAGTGAGGAGTGCAGTGCTACAATTCAGAAAAAACTTCCTGAAAAGCTTAAAGATCATGGTAGCTTCATAATTTCATGTGCAATAGGAGATAAATTTTATGGGAAAGCATTATATGATTTAGGTGCAAGCATTAACCTTATGTCATTTTTAGTATTTAAAAGATTGAGATTAGGAGAAATATCTTCTATTATTGTAACTCTAGAGTAAGTAGATCATTCAATAATATATCCTAAGGAATTATAGAATATGTTTTAGTGAAAGTGGATCAATTTATCTTTCCGGTTGATTTCATCATGCTAGATATGAAGGAAGATAACAATAAACCTATCATTTTTGGGAGACATTTCCTAGCTATAGGAAGAGCAATGATAGAAGTGCAGAAAGGAGAATTAACTATGCACATCAATGATCAGACAGTTACATTTAATATTTTTAAATCAATGAAATATCCTACAAAAAGTGAAGATGATGAATGTTAAAAAATGGATGTGATAAGATATCTGAGTGAATATCATTTCAAAATAACTTATGATGAAAATTTTGAAATGAAAGAGTTGGAACACAAGCAAGAAGAGGAAATAAATCAATTTGAAGATTTTTATAAGGAAGATTCAAATTATGTTCAAGAAAGTTTTAAAGTTTTGGACACGATATAAAAAGATAAATCTTTTTTTTCTATCGATTAAAAAACCTCCTGAACTTGAGTTGAAGTTACTTCCTGAACATTTAAAGTATGACTTTTTACGTGATTCTTACGTATTACCTGTTATAATTTCCTTAAAATTAACTACAGAAGAAGAAATGAGTTTAATGAAAACTTTGAAGAATTATAAGAAAGCCTTTGAATGGACAATTGCTGACATTAAGGGAATCAGTCTTTCAATTTGTATAATTCATATAGAAGAGAACTGTAAACCTAGAGTTCATCCTTAAAGGTGATTAAATCATGTTATGAAAGAAGTTAAGAAAGAAATTTTATGAAGTGGTTAGATGCTAGAATTGTCTACCCTATTTCAGATAGTGCATGGGTTAGTTCAATTCTCTGTGTTCCAAAGAAGAAAGGAGTGACTATGACTATAAATGAACATAATGAGTTAATACCAACCAGTTAAGTTAGAGGGTGGCAAAAATGTATTGATAATAGAAAATTAAATCTTGCCACTATGAAAGATCATTTTTCATTACCCTTTCTTGATCAAATGTTGGATAGACTAGCTGGGCATAAATACATTTGTTTTCTCGATAGATATATTGGTTATCACCAAATACAAATAGCTTCTGAGGATAAAAAAAAATAACTTTTACCAGTCCTTACGTGACATTTGTTTTTAGAAGAATGTCCTTTGGTTTATGTAATGCCCCTGCTAAATTTCAAAGATGCATGATGGCTATTTTCTATGATTTAATTGAAAATGGAATTGAAGTTTTTATGGATGATTTTTTAGTGTTTGGAACATTTATCAAAAGTTATTAAGGGTTGTAAGGAAACAAATTTAGCCTTAATTAGGAAAAATGCTAACTTATGGTAGCAGGAGAATTTTTTTTAGGACATCAAATATCAGAAAATGGTACGAAAGTAGACCCTGCAAAGATTCAAGTGTTCGCTAATTTACCTTACCCGATAAGTGTAATGGAAATTAGGAGTTTTTTAGGACATGTTGGATTCTACATGTGATATATTAAAGAATTTTCAAAAATTACTAAGCCTCTATGTCATTTGCTTAAAAAAGATGTAATTTTTTATTTTGTAAGGAGTGCCTAAAAAAATTTGAGTTATTAAAAGAAAAGTTTGTCACTACACCAACTATTATTTCACTAGTTTGGGAAAAGCCTTTTGAATTAATGTGTGAAGTAAGTGATTATGCTATTGAAGTTTTTTTAGGACAAAAACATGATAAAATTTTCAAAGTATTCTACTATGCTAGTAGAACTCTTAATGAAGCTCAAATTAATTATACTACAACTGAGAAAGAGTTATTAGCAGTAGTTTATCCTTTTGATAAATTCAGATCATGCTTAATTGGAACTAAATGTGTTGTGCATACTGATCATTCAGCTATTAAATATTTACTGTAAAAGAAGGATGAAAAACTAAGACTAATAAGATGGATTCTTCTTTTGCTAGAATTTAACTTTAAGATAGTAGATAGGAATGGAGCAGAGAATCAAATTGTTAATCATCTATCCGAGCTTGAATTAAAAAAACCACTCTGTTTAGGTCGTAAAAAACTACAACCTCAAAATCCTAAGATAAGTTAGGGCTTATATTGTACAACAGAGCTATAAAAAAGGCCTAAAGATGAGTTGAGGATTTATGCTGCATAAGAAAATAACCTTGAAATCCTATGGCTTGTTATTTAATTCTAAGAAAAGATATGCTGTTGTAGATCCTCTTGCTATTGAAGATGGTCGTGCTGCCCACGATGCTAGCTCCAAGCTCCTCATCATGATGAGTTTAAGTTTTCTAATGTGTCAGGTTATAATGTCAAATCAGATGTCCCTATGGTTATGGTCATTAAATGTTGTGGGACATATTAAAGTTGATTAGAGCGACACCGGTTAGGATCCTACAGTTCCCTCATTCTAGTACCACTATTGTCTTTCGGATTCAGTCCAAATGAATTTACTAAACTCAACTCAATGAGCTCCATACCTTCATTTAGACCATGTGAAATCTCGTTAGCAACCGTAGGTTACCTCCTCTGAGGGATTTCCGATCGTCCAAAAGAGATGGCTTAATTTAGTTGCAATTTTTGTTTTGTGATGTTTGTCATTAAATTTTGTGTTGTCTTATATTTTGAATGTTGTGACGGTGAATTTTATCTTAGTTAATTTTAGTTTTGGTTTTGGTTTTGTGGCTATCCTAGCAGTTTTGGTTTTCATGTAGAGTGACATTGTTGTTTAACATGCAAACACAAGACAAGAAGTACAGAAAGTTAAATGCATTAATTTAAAAGCATATCTGTTGATTCTTCTCGTTCCACCACGTAAAATGATAGTATTCGCAAGACATGTATATGATTTTGCAAGGAATTTAAATTGCAGGAGTAGATGAAGGTTTAGCTACAAAACCCCAATTATGACTTTATTGAATCTTAGAAGATCATAGTGGATGATTTTAGAACAAAATATGACAAGCCTAATTTGCCCTTTAGAATGTCCAATAGATTTCAAAGTGCTCGGGGCTTGCCCCTAGATCACTTTGAAAATCTCTTGAAATATTCCAAGTTCATTTTGGACTTGCCATATTATTCCATTAATCATCTGAGGTTGAAGTGATACCTAAAAATCTCAGAAAATATCTTGCTCAGTGATACCTGACAATTTAATTATCTCGAGGATAGAGTACTCGATTATTCAATTGATGTTCCATTTAAGAGTATTGTGAGTGGGTGCCCCTAAGTCAAGTCTAGGTTATTTAAGATTGTGGTGCCCGTAATTAAGGTCAGGCTTTGTAGTGTTTTAAGATGTTAACCCCCAATCATATTATCTTCTAATTCCGATTAATTGAGTTTAGACATTAAGCCTATGTCACTACAAAGCCTTTAACAATCATGATAGGTGAAATGGTGAGCATCAAAACTTTGATTTAAGTGACATGTATTCTTATCAAATAGTCAAAATCATCCTCAACTTTCTGCTTAAGAAAAGAAAATTATCATCTTTCCAATTTAATCCCATCAATTAAGAATCGTTTGATTCTAGTTGACTTCCAAGACATGAAGGCTAGGAGATTTATGATTTTGTTGATGTTGTGCAAGAGTGGTGACTGAGTTTCTACCTTTTAACCCCATTGTATTTCAATCATCTAAACATATTTATTAAGATCAAAATTACTCATTTTCCCTTAGTTAATCCTAAATTTTTATTAATGCACTAAAGTCTAAAATTACCACTTTGCCCTTGGGGCACTTCACTTCATAACTCATGACACATAACCTAAATAACTTTGAGGGTTTAGAGTGTCATATCCATGAGGTAATTATAATTTTAGAGGAGAATATGTGGACTTCTCAAAATTTAATTTAAATTAAATATTTATTTAAACCCACAAAATAAGATTTTTAGAAATTAGTTTATTTGGCTTTCCAAGATAAAGTTTTTTTTTTATAAAAAAATTATTGGGAGTTTCCCTAGGTCAAAGAAATACTTAGACAAAATTTCATGATTTTTTTGAATTAAATTTTTATTATTATTTAAATGGGAAAATAAGAAAAATCCACTTTTCAGCCTCTAAAATTTGTTTTTAACTTAGGAAAAAATAGGGAAAATATTTTAATGAGTCCCAAGTGATCAGAGAGCAATTAGGCACATTTTGAAATATTTTGATATTTTTTGGATTTTTTAATTGATTTAAAATTAAAAATAAAGCTGAAAAATTAAGTATTTTCTAAAAAGTAATTTTTATTTTTCCCAAGTGCCTCTGATCATAAGGAACTCAGAGATCCACTTTTCGTAATTTTTCGAAGTGTATTTAATTTAATATAATTATTTTTGTACAAAAATACAAGATTCCTTATAAAATCAATTTTAATACTTAAACCTAATCAAATAATTTTCAAACTTTTACAGTGGATAAACATGTTTTTTTATGAACAATGTGGGATTGATTTTGTTAATTTTTTATAAGTATATAATTTACAAAAATTCACACAAGATGTTCACTTTTAATTAATTATAGAAATTTATAAAATAATTTAAGACATCATGATATTTTTCCTAGACTTCTCTGACCACAGGAAACCTACTAAAATTATTATCATAATTTTCCAAGTGATATTTTGATTTGTATAATTAAAATAAGCCAAAATGGTTACCTTAGCTTGAAAATTAGGGCTAGAAGCAAAGAGATGCCATCTGAACTTAGAAAAATTAGAGAACATAGTCTCTATCATGAGGAACAAACTCTCAAAATTTCAAGCCATGGTGAGTAATGTTTGATCATAATGAATTAAAATACTCCAAAGGGTATTTAATTCATTAAAAATCAAGAAATAAGAAAATAATTTTTATTTTTAGTCTACATTATTCTCCTCTATTCACTGAGCAAGAATGTATTTTTTTTTATTTTTATGATTTTTTATAGAAAGATATGGATTTTTGAAGTTTAGGCATTTAAAATAATTCAAAAATCCCTATTTTTCTGCTTATCCTTCACGGCGCCAACTGAACCTACAGCGGCTTCGAACTCACAATCGGTGCCATCCCATTCATCGTCACCATCTACCTCAGATACCACGTGGCCCATGGTTCACACACCAAGAATCTGTCCAGCTTGATCTCCTCCGTCAATGAAATAAACACGCGATCAGATGACTCTCCGTTATCATCCCCAAGTGATCAAACCCGTAAGCCGTTCAAACTAAAACCTTAAGATCTTCATCTAGACTCAACCAAATTGCATGGGGTTTATTTATAAACCTTCATCTTAAGATTCTAACTTACATCTTATTAGTTTTCTTGAGATTTGTACTACATTTAAATATGACGGAGTGTCTAATGATGATGTTAGGCTTAGACTTTTTCCCATTTCATTAAGGGATAAAGCCAAGGCTTGGTTAAATTCATTAGCACCTCGATCTATTAGAACTTGGGGAGAACTATCACAAAAATTTTTGGCTAAATATTTTCCGCCCTCGAAAACCGCTAAGCATAAAATTGATATTACATCTTTTTGTCAGTTTGAAAGGGAATTGATATATGAAGCCCGAGAAAGATATAAAGATCTTCTTAGAAAATGTCCACACCATGCTTTGCCAGATTGGTTAATATTTCAAATCTTTTACAATGGATTAGTAGGATCACTAAGATCTATTATAGATGTTGTTGCGGGTGGACCGTTAATGTCAAAACCTTATGATGAAGCATATTCTTTAATTGAATAAATGACTACTAAAAATTTTCAATGGCCCTCTGAAAGGGTAAATCCTAAGGGAGTAGACAGTATTCGTGATTCTAATGGAATGACTATCTTAGCATCTCAAATTTCTGTTATTTCTAAAAGGATTGATCAAATAAGAGTGAACTATTCTCAAATACCCCAAGTATTGAAAATAATTCACTAGGATAGATTATTGATACTCAACCATCTTATGAAACGTTAAACACTATAAATAATCAAAATAACAATCTCCATTCTAACTATTTTAACCCTCGATGGAATAATCACCCTAATTTTATTTGGAATAATTATAACAATCCGGTGAATCCATCCAGAAATTTGAATAATCAAGGAAATCCTAATTTTTGACCTTTTTATCCTCTAGGATTTAACACCAATCCTAACCCACAAGTTAAGGAAAAGAAGTTGATGATGGAATAAGTGATGTTGAATATGGGAAATCAAATACAAAATCAAGGGGCTGCTATTAGAAATATTGAAAATCAATCAGTACATATTGCTACAGTACTTAGTAACAGACCTTTTGGAATTCTTCCGAGTACTGTGAAAGTTAATCTAAAAGATCAAAATAAAGAGCAAATTAAAGATATTAAATTACGAAGTTGATGAAGAGAAGGAAGAAATGGAAAATGATCAACATAAAAATGAACAAACACAGTTTCCTTTAGAAAAACTAATACCTCCATTTCCTCAAAGACTGAAGGAGAAAAATTAAGATAAATAATTTTAAAAATTTTTGGAAATCCTTAATAAATTAACGATAAATATTCCTTTTGTTGAAGCTTTGGCAAAAATGCCAAGTTATGAGAAATTTATGAAGGATGTACAAAATAAGAAAAGGAAGTTTACAGATCATGAGACCGTTATACTCAGTGAAGAGTGTAGTGCTATTATTCAGAAAAACTTTCCTGAAAAATTAAAAGATCCTGGTAGTTTTACTATACCTTGTGCAATTGGTGAAAAGTTTTATGGAAAAGCTTTATGTGATTTAGGAGCGAGTATCAATCTTATGCCCTTATCGATCTTTAAATGTTTAGTTTTGGGAGAAATTTCCCCTATTACTATAACTCTTCAGTTAGCTGATCGAACAATAACTTATCCAAAAACAGTTATAGAGGTTGTACTAGTAAAAGTGGATAAATTTATTTTCCCTGTAGACTTTATAGCATGGAGGAAGATAAAGAGATTCCTATTATTTTAGGGAGACCATTTCTTGCAACAGGAAGAGCTGTAATAGATGTACAAAGAGGAGAATTAATAATGAGCGTTAATGATCAAGAAGTAAATTTTAATATAGAAAATGCTATGAAATATCTTGTAATAGAGAAACATAATGAATGTTTCAGGATGGAAATAGTTGATTATCTGAGTAATGAACAGTTTAAGAATGAGTGTGAAAATAAATTAAAGCAAGGAGAAATTTTTTAGAATGAAGATGAAATAAAAGGAGAAGATTTGGATTATATTCAAGGCAAATTTGTAACGTTAGACTCATTGGAAAATGACAGTAAAAATCATATTCCTTCAAGTATTAAACCACCTAACTTGAATTAAAGATATTACCTAACCATTTAAATTATGTATTTTTAGGAGAGTCATCTACATTGCTTGTTATTATATCTTTTGAGTTAACTGAAATTCAAGAACAAAAGTTGATAGAAATGTTGAACAAGTATAAAAAGGCTTTTGGATGGACTTTAACAGATATTAAAGGAATTAGTCCTTTAATTTGTATGCACAAAATTTTATTAGATGAACAATATGAACCTAAAACTGATCCTTAGATAAGATTAAACTCAATAATATAAGAAGTTGTTAAAAAAGAGATTTTAAAATGGTTAGATGTTGGAATTATATATCATATTTCTGATAGTTCTTGGGTAAGCCCAATTCACTCTGTTCTGAAGAAAGGAGGAGTGACTGTTGAAGAAAACAAGAAAAATGAATTAATACCAATAAGATAAGTTTCTGGTTGGCAAATTTGTATTGACTATAGAATGTTAAATATGACCACCATAAAAGATCACTTTCCTTTACCCTTTCTAGACCAAATGTTGGATAGATTGGCCAGGAATAAATATTATTTCTTTTTGGATGGATATACTAGTTGTCACCAAATTCCAAGTACTCTAGAGGATCAAGAGAAAACAACATTTACAAGCCCATATGGAACATTTGTTTTTCATAGAATGCCTTTTAGACTATGCAATGCACCTGTAACATTTCAAAGATACATGATGTCAATTTTTAGCAATTTTATAGAACATGGAATGGAAGTGTTTATGGATGATTTTTTTGTATTTGGGACTTTGTTCGAGTAATGTCTAAATAAATTAGAAAAATTTCTGGAAGTATGTGAAAAAGTCAACCTAGTATTAAATTGGGAAAAATGTCAATTTATGGTTGCAAGAGGTATTGTGCTTGGGCATAAAATTTCTGAAAAAGGCATGGAGGTAGATTCTGCAAAAAAGTATGTTATAGAAAAAGTACCATAACCTAGTAATGTTAAAGGGGTAAGGAGTTTTCTAAGACATGCTGGTTTTTACAGGCACTACATAAAATTTTTTTCAAAAATAACTAAGCCGCTATTCCAACTTTTAGAAAATGATAAGAAATTTGATTTTGATGAGGAATGCATAAAAGCATTTGAATTACTAAAGAAAAAAATTAGTCACTGCACCTATAATAGTACCACCTGATTGGGAAAAATCATTTTAAATAATGTGTGAAGCTAGTGATTATTCTATTGGGGTTGAATTAGGACGAAGGCACGAAAAAAATTTTAAAGTTATATATTATGCTAGTAAGACTCTAAATGATGCTTAAATTAATTATACTACTACTAAAAGAGATTTATTAGCTATTGTTTATGCCTTTGATAAATTTAGACATTATTTAATTGGAACTAAATGTATAGTGCATACAGATCATTCTGCTATTAAATACATAATGCAAAAGAATGATGCTAAATTGAGATTAATTAGATCGGTGCTTCTATTGAAGAGTTTGGTTTTACCGTGATTGATAAAAAGAGAAATGATAATCAAATAGCTGATTATTTGTCTATAATAGAAATAGAAATATTAACTAATTTTGCAAATGAAATTTTTAAAAATTTCCCTGATGAACAGTTATATAGTATTGATGAAATGGATGTACCGTGGTATGCTACTATAGTGAATTATATTGTAAGTGATATTTTACCACCTGATATGAAAAATCCATAATTAAAGAAATTTATATATGAATCAAAAGACTATTTTTGTGATGACCCATATTTATATAAATAATGTAAAGATCTAATTATTAGAATATGTGTGCCTTATGAAGAAACTCAACAACTAATTGAAAGATGCCATGATTCTAAATTTGGAGGACATTTTGGAACAAATAGAACTGCATATAAGATATTGCATTTTGGATTTTATTGGCCTACTATTTTTAAAGATGTTAATGAATATATTAAAATGTGCGATAAATGTCAATGAGTAGGAAATATTTTTAAAAGAAATGAAATGCCTCTTAATTACACATTGGAAGTTGAAATTTTTGATGTGTGGGGATTAGATTTTATGGGACCATTTATGCCTTCATTTGGAAACATATGTATATTACTTGCTATTGATTATATGTCCAAATGGATTGAAGCTATTGTTGTACCCAGATGTGATGCTTGGAGTGTTTCTAAATTTTTAATTAAAAATATTTTTACAAGATATGGAATGCCGAGAGTAATTATTACTGATGGAGGATCTCATTTTAGGAATAAGAGAATCAAAAAATTAATTAAGAAATATGATATTATGAATTGATTCTCTACTGCTTATCATCCTGAGACTAGCGATCTAGAAGAGGTATCAAATTATGAAATTAAAAGTATTTTAGATAAAGCTGTAAATCCTTATAATTTGGATTGGTCTGCTAGACTAGATACTACATTATGAGCATATAGAAATGCTTATAAGATTTTTATAGGAATGTCCCAATACAGGCTGATATTTGGAAAAAACATGCCACTTACTAGTAGAATTAGAGCATAAAGCATTTTGGGCTATTAAGGAATTTAATTTTAATCTAAAAGATGCTGGTGAGAAAAGATTATTGCAACTCAATGAACTTGAGGAAATAAGAAATGAAGCACATGATAATGCAAAAATCTATAAAGAAAAAATAAAAATATGGCATGATTAAAATATTATTCAGAAGAAATTTGAACCTGGACAAGAAGTTCTATTATATAATACAAGATTGAGATTATTTTCAAGAAAACTGAAATCCAGATGGTTAGGACCATTTAAAGTGATTAAAGTCTATCATTATGGAATTTTTGTTATTAAAGATCCTAACGCTAGAAAGGTATTTAAAATTAATGGGAATCATCTGAAATATTATTATGAAGGGCAAATACCTCAATTTAAAGAAGTTTTAATGTTAAGTCAACCCAACTAAACAAATGGTGTGTCAGGCTGACAACGTTAAACCCAACATTTTATGGGAGGCAAGCCATACATATATGTCTATGTATTACTATTTTGTTTGATAAGTGTCTTATATATTAGTAGATAATAATCCTACACAATTGCATTTATTATAAATTAAGTCAAATATTGGTATTGGAGAAAAAGTTGGAATTAAATTGAATGAAAAATGAAAGTCGCAAAATTTTGGCCACTGGCACCGAGGGCGCCCAAGAAAATGGACCTCAGTGCCGACAACAATCGGGAGCACCGACAGCACTGAGAGTGGTTTGACAGTTCAGGTGACTTCTGGCAGACTTTGGTGGGATTTTGCTCCATAATAACCGTTGGGAGGTATTTTTAAAGTCCTAAAAACTTCCTAGGATGCCTAGAAACTTCCTATTTTTGGATTCCATGGCTTTCAATTCCAGAAATACTTCAAGGTATGGAGTTTTCAATAGAAGAATTTTTATTAGTTTTGATGCGCAGAGATTATACGATAAATTTATTACGAAGAAGAGATTGATCAAGGAGATAGGATTTTTTAATCATGGTTTGATCAGTCCAAGTGCCTCGGCTGACAATATCATTTTGCAAAGGCAATGAGAAGTTTTGTGTTACACTACTCCTGCGGTTGTTATGCTTGTAGTGAAGGAGTTCTATGCAAATGTACATAAAATTACCCAAGGAGTTAACTTCAGACGAGGTAAGGCTGTACCATTTACTCCTGTGAGGATTAATGAATTGTATATGATAGAAAATGTTCCAATATGTCATTATACAAATTTCATTCCTACGTGAAATTTTATGCAAGATGTTTATGATTTTCTGACGGATGAAAGTGATATGTGGAAAGTACGAGATGAAAGATATATTAGTTTTCCCGCTTCATCACTTAATCCAATTTTGAAGCAGTGGCATTTTATTGTTTGTGCAAAATTACTCCCTACTATGAAGATTAGTAGAGTCACCAAAGAAAGTGTTATTTTAAACTACTATATTTAAATGGAAACACCTATTGATATAGGATCAGTCACATATAAATCTATTCTGGGTATCATTATGAATGGGCCAATTTATGGACTTGGGCATCCTTCTACCTTTTTTCTAATTTGTTGTCAATCCCAAGTGCCATATGAAAGTTGGGAAAAATTTTTACTACCATGGGAACCCATGATCCCTATTGATGATCAGTATGTTGGTAATGGAAATGAAGCGCTTAATACTATTCTAGATCATTCTTCACATGCTTCAACTCCATTAATACCACAACAGTAGGAAGTTGCTTGATTTAGACAAGAAATTGATGAAAATTGAAAGCGAGCTTCAAAGTATTATGAATGCAGTGGGAGATCTTAAGTACCTTTTTAATCACCTTGATTGGAGAATGAAAAAAATTTTTGATCATACTGGAACTTTTGAAGTAGGATTAGTTCGGATGTTTAAAGAAAATGGGTGAATTGAAGAAAATTTGACAATCAACCTATATGTTCATTACCAATCCATGGAAGATATTAGAGGAGGTGAAAGAACTGTAGATGAAGCGAAATGATTGGAGACTTTAGATTCTCTACTTGCTTAAGAATATTTATGTATTTGATTTAATTGTGTGGATTTTATTTGATTTGGTGAGGTTTGTTTTTGCTTTAGAATTTTGAACTTTGATTATGTGTATAGTTTTGTGTCAGCGTTTAGTGTTGTGGCTTGATTTTGACTCTGATTTATAATTAGTTTGCTTAATAGGTATCAATGTATGACTTGTGAAATGTGTTTGTAAAAAGTGTATTTTCATATATAAAAGTTAGTTTGTTGTTTTTTTGTGAAAATGATTGTTTGTGAAATTTTATTTGTAAATTATTGTTAGAAAAAATTTGTGTTTAAAAATACTAAAAAACTTTGGAGTAAATTAAAAGTAAATTGAAAATTTGAAAAAAATCAAAATAGTGATTTTCGGGCCTTCAGCGCCGATGGCGCCTTCGACCCTAGAGCAGTAATAACCCCTTTAATTCATGATTTTCACCGCAAAACCTCTATTTTTACCCCTAAAGTCATCTTCAACCTTCTATTTTCACACCCAGAGCTTGATTTTGGGCAAATTTGAGGCAATTTAGAGGCAAAGGAACTTTAGATTTCATTTCTCAAGGTAAGAGCAACACTTTAAAGTAAAAATGCTTTGGTAAAAAACTTTTACTTAGTGGATTTAAGTTTAAAGTGATTTACATTTTGATTTTTGGAATTTTGGAATTTATTCGGATTTGTATCAATTTTTTCTAGATTTTTTATGGCACCTAGATCGAGCAAAAGAAAAATAGAATATGACGAGCAAAAGTTTGTTAGCTTTAAAGCTAGTACTCGATTTCATAATATTCGAGAAAATAAGAAAGTGATTCTGGATCGAGGTTCCAAAAATCCAGGAGAAGAAGTTGAACGATTGATTATTGTTCAGCAGTGGGAAAACATCTATTATTTTACTGCCGATGTGATAGCTGGGATAGTTATGGAATTTTATGTTAACTTTTTGGAGGCTTCTGATGATTTTTTTTTGTTCGAGGAAAAAGTATGGAGTTTACTACAAGAAAAATGAAAGATTTTTATCAGTTAAAAGATGTTTATAGATGCAGTATCATTCATTCTCTTCCACAAATGAGGCCTTAGTTGAGGTTATTTCTTTTCTGACTGTTGGGAAAAGGGCTTGGAAAGTAAAGAATGGAGTTAACGTCAACTTTCACCTTTCTGTGTTAAATGTAGTATCTAAGGCCTGACATTATTTTATTTCTGGGAGGATGATTTCAACAAACCATCATAGTGAAGTGACCAAGGATAGAGCCATCTTGAACT
>NEWO01001006.1:16599-42911 GCA_003013225.1 Phalaenopsis aphrodite
TTGAGAAGATGTCTAATTAAAAATTGGCTTCACATGAATCAACTTAAGGAAAAAGACTTGGACACATTTTCTAAAATTTTTATGTTAGTATTAGCATAGTGAAGTTCAAAATCATTAAAGGCTATCCAGATATAGTAACATCCTAACATACAAAAAAAACAAGAAGAAAGAAAAAAAAAAGGGGGATTAAAAATGATCCTGAAAAGTAAAGAAAAAAGAAAAAAAGATGTGGGGAGAAGCTTGAGGAGATGCCTAATTAAAAATTGGTTTCACTGGAATAAACTTAACGAAAAAGACAGGGACACAATTTCTAAACTTTTTATTTAAGTATTAGCTTAATGATTAATAAAGTTTTATGAAGTTCTTTTTCATATGAATTTTCTAAGTGACTTTAATATGACAAATTGCAATTTTTCTTGAAATAAATAGAGGATTAGAAATCTTAGACTTAATTATTGAATATCCTAGCACCTTTAGTATTAACTAGAGCTATTTTGTATTTTTCTTAAGTTATACTATTATGTTTAGAGAACTTAAATATGGAAATCTAGGAGTTAAATTCATTACCATAAGTCATATTTTTTTATGTAGTAGAGGAGTTACTTGAGGACAAGTAACATGTATTTTTGGGGGATTTTGATACACCAAAAATAAATGCATTTTTAGACCCATATTTTGTACTTATTTTTTGTGATATTGCACCTTAATGGAAGGTATTTTGATTTTTTTCTTGGAGGTTGTTGATTTTTAGGACTTAAAGAAAAAATGAAGCAAAAAGGATGGAATTTGGAGTCAAAATGACGTTTTTTAAGAAGTACTCAGAGACAACCGCGCCAAGGGCAGTGCCGATGGCGTAGAACAACAGAACAGCTGAAATTTTTACTCAGCACCGACGACGTTAGACTAGCGCCGATGGAACCAAAGGCGGTTCATCCCCCATTTCTAGAAGGTTCAATTTATTTGGATGATTTTTTAAGATTTTTTGGAGGCACCTCTTGGAGAACTGACCTTGGGCTTTATTTGGAGCTGAAATTCATCAGGAAATTGACTCCTTTTCACTCCAAAACATTCCACCACGCTCCATTTTTGTCGTTCTTCATAATTCATCTTCATTCCACCACCACATTGGAGTCCATTAGTGATTTTTCTTTTATAATTTAGAGTTTTTGTGGTGAGATTTAGTGTGAAACTTTTTGTAAGAGTGTTAGAGAAGGAGAAAAAAGAGAATTTCTTCTTCCTGCATTTCTAAGGAAATGCTACAAAGGATTTGCTTTGAGAAAGAGTTTCAGATAAGTTTTTTTTTGTTTATTAGTGCTGTATGAAATTTCTTTTATATATGAACTTTGTGTTTTGTTGTGTCTTTCTCATGAAATCTGAGTAGTTCCCTCTATCTTTCTCCCTACTTTGAGATATGGTGAAATGAAGACATAATATAATGTGTCAATATTAAAAAATAAAATAAATTGTGATGATTTTTCAACTCAGAACTTAATTTACATTTTGATTTGGCCAATTGAATTGTTAAAATATATTGGGAAACATATGATCCAGGAAATGGAGTATGAGTTCTGCAACAGAGTGAGAATCACATTTGATTTCATGGAAGAGAAATTCGTTCATGGAATTAAGTGCAAATAAATAGAGAAATATTCCTTGTTAGGTCTAGAATTGGAGAATCGTTAGGATGACAGACTAAAATCCCCAATTTGGTCTTAGTGTTAAAAACTAAAGTGAGAGTTAGCCTTCAAATGAAGGAAAGTGGGAGCTCTAGAGTGGAAGCTGGTATCCTCCTAGCCTAGCCATGGATTTAGGGACTAAACCTAGGATTAGCCAATGATTTTCTATGTATTGTGAGAATTATAATTGCTCCTATTTGGCACAATACATATTATAAACATTTATCTCATATCATTTCACCAGAACCTCATTATAGTGGGAAGGATGCTTTTTCACATAAGAAATCTTCATTACATAAACATAGTTAGTAGATTAGTATTTACTTTTTAAACTTTGTATTTTTGTTTTGCTAATAGTTAAGTACTTTAGTTTTGATAATATCTCAACATTCGGAATTAGTGACAGTGATTTCTTTTGATTTTCTTTAATTTTCCTAGTAAAACTTATCATTCCCAATTTACACCTTCCCCATAGGATTGATATTTGGGGCTTGTATAGAAAGTCCTTTATTACTTGAAAATGATACGTATACTTGTGTAGAATCTCATTATTAATTGCTTATAATTATATATATTTTATACAACTTACTTTCCTTACAAGGATCAAGTTTTTGGCGCGGTAGTGGTGTCAACTTCATAAATCCTTACATACAAAAAATTGGGATCAGGCAACCCACACTTATCAGTGTGTATTTATTTTAAATATTATGTTGTTGTGTTTGATTAAGGAAAATGTGATAGTATTTTTGAATATATAATGATATAGTAAAGATTCTAAGACCTTAAATTATGACTTAGACGAGTTAGAGTGCAAATTTGGATGCTAAGTAGATCTGTGCTAAAGTAAGCACCAGTGCTTAAGCGTCAACACTCGACGCTTAAGCGCGACTATTTAAAAATGTGTTTAATTAATATTTTAGAAGCTTTATATGTTTTTTAGTGGCTTTAAACGTGGTTTAGTGGTTTTTGAACGTTAGTAGTGGGTCTAAGCTTCATCCAATTCCAATAAATAGCTTAGGAATGAAGAGAATTGTCACCCCACTTTAAATTTTCATCCTAAAGTCTAAGTGATGAGAAAAAGAGTGAGAGAACATACAATTATGTCTTTTTGGGAGATGTAAATGAAGAATAAAGAAGAAGCCATTAAGAAGAGGTTCATGAGTCAAAGTGCGTAAGAGTTATACAAAGGATTCATAGACTGCGAGAAGAGGATTATGGAAAATAACGAATGATAGGAGAGTGAATTTTCTTGCATCAAAGCTTAAAGCCATGGCAAAAGCATGGCACTATTTTATTTCAGCTCGTATCCTCCCTACCAATCAATCTGAGTGAAGTTACAAGAGAGAGTCAATCTTAACTAATGTATTCAACAGTTGATGTTGATTTATATTGGATCCTTAATCTATCAGGCAATTACTATTTTTTCAATAGTTGTCATTACTGCAGGATTAAGATTTGCAACCTTAATATTTTCTTTATGTGAGTAGGCTGGTGTGAGATTTGATAGTTGGGAGGACATTCTATAGCCACTAAAGTCTATGAAATGTTTCAATGTGTAATCTTATTCAGAGCATTCTATATTTGGCTAGAAAGGAGGATCTTCAAGAGGTTTAGGTGCTTCTACACCTCGTGTTTCTACTTCACGAGCATCTACATCATAAAGCCAGTCGACTAGTCCTGATGTGCAATCACAATTAATGTAGAGGATGTTAGATAACATCAACTCCACTAAAGATAAGGTACTAATTTAAATAATTATGTAGGAAATATTGATACATATATGAAGAGACATATCGATTATGAAGAAAAATATCACACATCTTTGGAACACCTTAGCAGGTGTGACCAAAGTGTAGTATTTCCATCGTATCCACATTACCCTCACTGTAAGCCTACAAAATTTTAGGATGATGATGATGAGGAGGAGGAGGAGGAAGAGGATTGATTTGAATATTTTAATTATATGAACTTTTTTGTGTTGTAGTTATTTAGACTGCTATTCTTTCATATGTTATTGTTTATTGTACGTGTTTGGACTGCTGTTAATATGTGTGTTGTTATGTGTTGTGTTGGATAATGTAGTGATGTTTAAAAATATATTTCTATTGTTGTGAGTAGTTATGTTTTATTTTTTCTGTGGTATTAATTTTGTGAACATGGCTATTTAGTTGTATTGTAATAGTTTGTGAAGAACTTATTCCAGAGATATTAGGAAGGTTTAGAATATTGCTAATTGTCACTTAAGAATTTCATGTTTAAATTTTCAATTTACTACCATGTACTTTCTTTATGTTGTAGTTATGAATTTATGTTAGTTTGTGTTTATTTGTATTTACATTATCCTCCACTAAATAGAAGTGTAATGAATCTCATATATCTTAAAATTAAGTTAAATTTGATCAAGTAATTTTTACTCATATTATTAGTTTTTGTACTTGTATGTTTAGGATACAAAAATTCCTGTAAGCATGCTATTTTTAGTATTCATTCCTTCTATATATATTATGCTAAAATGGTTTATCTAATTAAAAATTTAAGTCTGAGGGAATAAAAAATCAATTTTTAAAACTTGAATTTTATTTGTTCTCAAATGTGCAACAACTAACTTTAATTTTGATTTGGAAAGAAATGATTATGCATATGAAGTTATATTATGGAAGATAAATTTTGAATATAGAAATGAGTAAGACAGTTTAGTTGAAACTTATAGTGATGAAGAAAAAATTTAAGTTAAAAATTTTTAATGTAGAAAAGATGAATATTATGTAACTATCATTAGTAGAAGAAGTTGTATTTTTGAAAAATTTAGAAGGATTTGACTTTTATTTTCAAGACTTAACTTTCTTTTATTAAAAACAATTTTCAAAACTATTATTTTATTTTAAAGTATATATATTATACTTTTACTTTAGGAAAGGAAGAGTGGAATTCAAAACCATTAAATGCCTATCTAGAAATAGTAATTCTCACTTTAAAAAAATAAAGATTAAAAAGATCCCGAAAGAAAAAGAAAAATAAAAATAAAAAAATAAAAAGAAAAGTAAAGTTGAAATAGGGAGGATAAGCTTGAGGATTAGTGTCTAATCAAAAATTGGTTCCACATCCAATATTTTTAAAGTATAAAACTTGAGAAACTCTTAAGCTTAAGGATATAATTTAGTAAGTATGATTATTCTTAATAAAAACTTTAAGTGGGGGAGATATATCGCCTAAACCCTATATTTGGAAAATCTACAAGTATTTGTGAACTAGAAAGGAACTCAAATTTTCAGACTTCTTCACATTAAAAGTTTCTGAACTCTATGTTGCCCTCATTTATAAAGTTTTATCTAAATTGGCTATTATATTTTTTGAACAAAACTTTAGAATATCCTAACGAAACTCATTTGCATAATCTACTTATTTTGGTTTTGAAAGATTGGAGTGTCACTTAAGGACAAGTAACATTTTAAGTTTGAGGGATTTTGATACACATAAAATAGATAACATTTATATATACATTTTTATACCTATTTTTGAGATATTGTACTTTAATGGAAGGTATTTGTGTGTTTTCCTTTCAGGTACAGTTAAATGGATGAAGTATGGTGAAAGGAGTGAAAAAAGATCAAATTTGGAGCAAAAATAAAGGTGTGAAAATGAACTGTGGTGCACAAGAAACCAGAACTAATGCTTAAGCACAAGGAGGTAGAAAAGGTCTTGCCTAAGCATAGAAGACCTCACGCTTACCCACCAAGGGTAGTTATGATGAAAATTCAAGGAATTTTGGATGAATTTCTAAGGTGTGCTTGAAGAAAATCTTAGTGAAAACGTGAATTACAGTTAATGAGCACGAAAATACATTGAAATGGCTATTGAAAAGCGGCAACTCTTGGAATATTCATTGAATGTGGACACATTTTGAAGAGACACCAAAGAACCTTTTGGAAAACCATAAAAAGAACGACAATGAAAGAAAGAAAAGAACTGAGAGGAACAAGCGAGGACGTACGAGAGAGAGAAAAAGAGAGAGAAAAGAAAAGAGAGAGATTTTAATCCTCTAAGGTTGGGCAACCAGACCTAGTGAGGATTGTAAGAAAAAGGAAGTGATTCAAAAGAATTTCAAGAGTTTGGTGGAGAGGAATTTGAGATAAGTTTTAATAATTAAAACTACATTAGGTTTTAATTTAGACTTCGTGTGTTTTTACATGATTTCTACTTTTAAACTTAAGAGTTGTTGTGTTTTCTCCAAGAATTTTGAGTAGTTTTATTTATATTTTTTTCTTAAAATGATAAGTAATCAAGTGTTGGAAGGAAGTTGTGTGAAATATTTATCTATAATGTTGGAATAAGTTGTGATGATTTAATTCTTGTACCTCATTTACTTCTTGATCTGGCCAATTAAGATGTTAATACATGTTGTGAGAACATGTAAGATCCGTAATGGTATTACCTCAGTCAACTAATGGTAGAATTACATGAGATTGCATGGATGAGAATGTAATTCATATGGTTGAGTGCAAATAAATAGGGAAATAAACTTTAAAGGGTGTAGAGCTAGAAGACATTAGAGTGACAAGCTAAAATCCCCAATTTGGTCTATTGTTTTAGGTTTTGATTACAAGAAGTTAACCCACGGGTAGAGGGAGAAGAGGGAACTCTAGAGTGAGAGCTAGTATCTTCCCTACTTAACCCGTCTTATGGATTATTCAAACTTTAGATTAGCCAATGTTCTTTATAGCATCTCTAGTAAGGGTAAAGAATAATATTGATCCCATTTAACATAATACAATGTAAATACTTCCACAACAGAATTCTTATACTTGTTACTTATTCATGATAAGGAAAAAAAAAATTTAATTTTAATAACTTCAACAAAAAAAAAACCAAGTAAAATTTAAGAAGTGGTTAACTTAATTTCAAATAAAAAAAAATAACAAAAAAAAAAAAACCCAATAACTTTTGCCAAGAAGGTTTGAAGAAAAGCCTGGCAAGAAAATTTGCCTGGGAAAAAAGAAGGAACAATGAAAAACTTTGGAACAACAAAAGGTAACCCTTGGCAAGAAAAGAAAACCCAAGTTTGATAAAAAAAAAAAAAAAAAACAAACAAAATCCCCAGTTCTTAATAGTGCTTGTGCAGATCCATAAATGTCAAGATAAACACATATAGTTAAAGGAAAAGAAAAGAAAAAAAACAAAATGAAAAAACATGAATAAAAAATAAATAAAAAGTATTTAAATGATATAAAGAGTTAATTTTTGATTGATATATCAATAATTTAATCTTTTTTGTGCATTTTGCACACTTTCTCTTAGCTATATGATGTAAGACCTTCCTGGCACAAAGTTATGGCTTTCCTTTAGCTTTTCTTTAGGATAGGATGTAAGTCTCCTAGCATTCCTTTCCTAAAATCGACATTTGACATATTTTGAGAAGTGGTATAAGACCTCCTTCAATGGAGTATGACATTCACTTTCTCATAGCTATCGCATATAAGACTTTCCTGACACAGAGATATGGCTTCCTTTAGCTTTTCTTTAGGATAAGATGTAAGTCTCCTAGTCTTCCTCTCCTAAAATTGACACTCGACATCTTTAAGAAGTGGTATAAGACCTCCATCAATAGAGTATGGCATCCACTTTCTCCTCGCTATCAGATATAAGACCTTCCTAACACAAAGATACAACTATCCTTTAGCTTTTCTTTAGGATAGGATGTATGTCTCTTAGTATGTTTTCCTAAAATTGACATTTGACATCTTTTGAGAAGTGGTATAAGACCTCCTTCAATGGAGTATGACATCCACTTTCTCCTCTCTATTGGATATAAGATCTTCCTCACATGGAGATATGGCTTTCCTTTAGCTTTTTTTTAGGATAAGATGTAAGTCTCCTAGCATTCTTTTCCTAAAATCAACAATTGACATCTTTTGAGAAGTGGCATGAGTATGACATCCACTTTCTCCTCGCTATCGGATATAAGACTGTTGAGCTCACTTTTGGTTGAGGTCTAGTCTTTTTCTTTAGTAGCTTAGGGTTTAGCCATATGACTTTCTATTGACTACTCTTAGAGAACTAGAAAAAAGCACCCTCACCATTACAAATTCTAAACTCTTCTTTATTCAACTTAGAGTTTCACATATCGGCCCTAACCTCTAGCACTTAGTAGGTGGGGTCATTATGAGGGAGCTCAAGGAGAGTTAGTATAGGGCTATTTGACCTTAGGTTTGACCTGGGGTGTTGGTCTAGAGCTAAGGCACTCACTTCACTCACTACCCTAAACCTAGAATTTCTTGGCTTTGGTCCCGTGAGCCTTTGGGAAACTCATGTAGATGGTCCCCTAAACCTACTAGGCCTAGGCTAGGGTTTAGCTAAGACTAGTACATAGAGGACCCAAATGGGGTTTCCATTGATCCATGACTTACTTTTGGTGGTTAGTTCCCCAATTTTACCCAAAATACATAGTCTAGCCTTTTGCCCCTAAACCTACCCAAATTACCTAAATACCCTTGAAATCCTAAATTTGATCAAAATTCCCAAATTTATCCAAAATACCCAAACTTGTTCAAAAATCATTTCAAACCTTTTGAAAACACCCAAATTACCCAAAATCACCAAAAAATTGCCAAATAACCAAAATGTCCCTAATGGGCCCCAAATTTCAAAAATTCTAAAAAATCCCAAAAATTCCCAAAATATTCCAAATATTCCAATTTAATTTTTTTTAACTACCACATGACCCAATTTGGCCAATTTGACCATCTTTCATCAAAACCCCCAAATTGCCTTTAAAGGCCCAAATTTCCCCAAATTTTACTCAAATGTCCATCAATTTGATCCCAATCTCCCCAAATTTCAATCCCAAACTCAAATTCACCCTCAATGTGACCAAAATAAACCAAATCCAAGCTTCATTGATCCATCCATTTCTCTTGAACATATGCACCAATCCTGCTTCAATTGTTCCCTCATTGCTGCTTTCCACCCCCAAAATTTTCATTGATCCATCCATTTCTCTTGAACATCTGCACCAATCCTGCTTCAATTATTCCAGTATGATTAAAGTCATTCTTCATCCTTCAATCTAGGAGATCAAAAAGGTAGTTAAAATTTCTTATTGCATTCATAATACTCTGAAGTTCTCTTTCTATTTTCTTCATTTTCTTCTCCAAAGCTATTGAACTTCCAATTGTTTGTGACATTAATGGTGTTGAAGAATGTGATGAATTATCCAAAGTAATATCTAATGCTTCATTACCATTCCCAATATAATTGTTATCAATAGGAATTATGGGCTCCCAAGGTAATAATATTTTTTTCCCAACTTTCATATGGCACTTGAGATTGATTGCAAAGTAGAAAAATTGTAGAAAGCTGCCCCAATCCATATATTGGCCCATTAAAAAAAATACTCATAATAGATTTGAAAATAATCAATCCCACATCAATGAGCTTTTCCACTTTAATGTAATAGTTTAAAATGACACTTTCTCTTGTAACTCTACTAATCTTCATGGTAGGGAGTAATTTTGCAGATATTAAGAAATATCATTGTTTTGATATTGAATTAAGCAGTGAAGCAGAGAGACTAGCATATCCCCTCATCTCTAATTTCTCAATTATCATTTTCATTCGTCAGAAAGTTAATACATCTTGCATCAAATCTCTCGTTGGGATAAATTTGTATAACAACTGTTGACTTCACTTTTTGTTGTGGTTTAGTTTTTCCTCTTTAGTAGCCTAAGGTCTAACCATAAAACTTTCCTATTGACTATTCTTAGAAAACTAGACATGGAACCCTCACCATTAGGAATTCTACAACTACATAGAGGATCCAAAATGGGTTTTCTATTGGTCCATGGCTTATTAATGGTGGTTGGTACTCCAACTCTACTAAGATACCCAACCTAGCCTTGTGCCCCTAAACTCCCCCAAATTACCTAGATACCCTTTGGACCCTAAATTTGGCCAAAATTTCCAAATCTAGCCAAAATACCCAACTTGGTTCAAAAATCATTTCAAACACCTTGAAAACACCCAAACTACGCAAAATTCCCGAATTGGCCAAATTATCAAAATGCCCCACTTTAGCCCAAAATTCCAAAAAATCCCAAAAATTCCCAAAACCTCTCAAACTCAAATTCAGCCTCAATGTGACAAGTGAGAGAGGAAGGAGGGATAGGGAGAGAATTTATAAAAGAGAGAGAGATAGTGAGATAGAATTATAGAAATGGTGAGAAAGAAGGTTTATGTGTGTGTGAGAGAAGAAAGATAGGGGAGAAATTGAGGGAAATAAGAGATGTATGGAGAGAGAGAGCATGAGAATGAGTGTGGGAGAGGGGTTGAGTTTGAGAGGGAGAGGGAGAGAGATGGGGATGCGGCAAGAGAGATATGAGGAGCGAGAAAGGGAGGGAGAGAATAAAAAAGAAATTTAAAGAGAGAGAGAGATGGCTTATGATATAGAGAGAATGAGAGAGTGAGAAGGGTAGGAGAGAAAAATATGCCTCCCTCCCTTTGCTCGCTCTCTCTCCTACACATAAACATTCATTCCTCTCTCTCCCTCTATTAAATACTCTCTTTTTTATCTCTCTATCTCGGTCTCTCTCCATCTCTCTCATGCTAGCAACCTCACTCTCTCTCTCACTTTCTTTCTTTTCCCGTTCCTTTCTCTCCGCGGTCTCTTTATCTCTCTCTCACTCTCTCTCGTTATCTCTTTCTCCCCGTTTCTACCCCTCACATGATAGAGGTAGGAAGGGAGATAAAGATATTGAGATAGAGCTAGTGAGAGATAAAATATAGTGAGAGAAGTGAGAGTAAGAGAAGATAGAGAGGGAGTTATGGAGGGAGGGAGAGTCAAAGAGAGTGTAGGGATAGAGAAGAGAGAGAGTAAGAAAGAGGGAAGGAGAGATAATGAAAGAGAGGTGGGAGGGAGAGGAGATGGGAGAAGGAAGGAGAGAGTGTGAGAGAGCTGGAAAGGGAGAGAAAGAAGTCAGATTGCTTGAGAGGGCGAGTGAGAGAGAGTGATAGACCAAGAGAGAGGGAGGCAGAGAGAGAAAAGAGTGTGTTTGAGAGAGAAGATAGAGAGAGACATATAGAGAGTGTGAGAGAAAGAGAAAAAATACCAAAGAGGGGAGAGAGTGTTTGTTTGAGAGATAGAGACAGACATAAAGGAAGCTAAATAGAGTGAGGGAAATAAGGAGTTATAGAGAAAGGGAGAGAGAGATAAGTGAGAGAGGGAGTAAGGGAATCATGATCACCCATATTTGATGTTCAAATGAAATTCAAATAATGAATTTTTAGTAGTTTTCCTTACTTTTTCCTTAAAATGATAAGTGATTAAGTATTGGATGGAAGTTGTGTGAAGTATTAATCTTTAATGTTGGAATAAGTTGTGAGGATTTTAAACCTTGTACTTCATTTCTTATTCATTTGGCCAATTAAGATGTTAATATTTGTTGTGAGAACATGTAATATCCGAGATGGTCTTGTCTCAGTCAATTAATGGTAAAAATCACATGAAACTGTATGGATGAGAATGTAATTCATATGATTGAGTGCAAATATATAGGGAAATAAACTTTAAAGAGTGTAGAATTAGAGGACTTTAGAGTGACAAGCTAAAGCCCCCAATTTGGTTTACAGTTTTAAGTTTTGAGGTGAGATGTTCAAATTAGAGGATTTAAGTTTTGGCCAAATTAGGGGTATGAATTTTGAAGTTAATAATTAATCAATTTAATACCCCTCTTTGATGATCAAATGAAACTCAAATAATGAATCATGATCACCCAAAATTTAAACTTTTTCAAAATTAATTAACACACTCACCTAGGTCTTAAGGGCTTAGTAGTGATCTAAGTTAAATCAAGATTGATTAAATGAGGATTAGGAAAGCAAACATAGCTAAAATTTAACACCTTTAAAACACCACAAGCCTAATTAGGACCAAAATTTGGCCAAGTGTTCCAACAACACTAGCTTGCCCCCCTCCCCCCACCTTTAAGGGTCTTCATTCACATAATCTTCAAAATTAAATTACAAATGATAATTACCCTATAATTAGGGATAATTAGGACATTAATGTTCATTGAAAATTAGAGCTTTCATAGGATGAACTATTAAGCAGCATAAAAAATTTAAATGAGCTCAAGGCTTTTTACCAAGTGATAAGAGGGAAACATGGACCTTCTTCTTCTTCCTAACTTGTTGGATACCTCAGAGGTCTACTAAACTTATTGCGCTTTGCTTAACAAAATCATCCTTAATTAAACTTCTAAGGACCCACCAAGATATGACCTAGGGTGATGTAGGTCGCCAAAAATTTACTTTCCTCCTTCATATAAAATGTCGTGACATGCATTTTGAGCTTCAGGTGGTAGAACGTGAAGTCTTGCCAGGTACGTTTTTACAGTTTACACGTTATCTTTCTTGTACTTTTTATACTTGCAAAACTGGCATGATAAACAACAATGCCACCCTACATGAAAACTAAAACTATCAGGATAGCCAAAAAACTAAAACCAAAACTAAAGTTAAGATCAACCAAGATAAAATTCACTGCCACAACGTTCAAAATATAAAACAACTCAAAATTTAATCACAAACATCACACAAAACAACAACTACAACTAAATTAAGACNCAACAACTACAACTAAATTAAGACGTCTCTATTGGATGATCAGGAACCCCTCGGAGGAGGTAACCTACAGTTGCTAATGAGGCTTCCCATGGTCTAAATGAAATTATGGAACTCATTAAGTTGAGTTTAGTAAATTCATTTGGACTAAGTGAATCCAATAGAAAATAGTGGTTCAAGAATGAGGGAACCGTGGGATCTTAACCGGTGTCGCTTTAATCAACTTTAACATCCCCTATAAAATTTAAAGAACTACAACAATTGGGCCACCTGATTTGACATCATAACTAGACACCCTAGAAAACTCAAACTCGTCACGACAAGGAGCTTGGAGCTAGCATGGTGGGCAGCACGACCATCTTCAATAGCAAAACACGTCTACATTAGCAACCAACTTCCTTCCATAGAATTAAACAACCAAGCCATAAAACTTCGAGGTAGTCTGCTTATGCAACATAAATCCTCAACTCATCTTTAAGCCTTTGTACAGCTCTGTTGTACAATATAAGCCTTTACTCGTCTTAGGATTCTGAAGTTATCAGTCGTCCCGACCTAAATCCTCACATCTTCCAGGCTATTCGTGTGATTGTCTCATATGAATGTAAGCCCTAACAAATAAAATTGGCAAGATGAAACACATAAATATTTCTCCTCAAAACTGAAGCCAAATAAAAGGATAGACTGGGAAGGCACCGAGGTTCTCCTCCAGATCTATGTCATCCCCTAATTCTTATTCCTTTGGATTCCAAAAATAAAATATTCTAAATTTGAGCCAATCCCATTTCACACCTCTTTGTCCCACATCATTGAAAAGTCCTTTCCTTTGAATTTCTTGAGGTTAATATTTCTTGATTTTTATTGAGATTTTTCTTAGATGACTTCGGTCATTTAAGATGTAATTAACTATAAGGGCTTGCCCTTATAGGAAGCTTTTCTTGAACCCAGCTTAATATAAACCCTATTTCATTCTTCATATTAAATACGGGAAATTATCGACAAATAAAATGGTTTCGTAGACCAAATAGATGACATACATTTTTTAGTTTATTTGAACGAGCCTCATCCCTAAGTCTTGTGTTTATTCGAGATAGATACAAGATTTGAGGTATAGTGCTCTTTCATTTAAACTATAAAAATATGAGGTCAGTTTGATTTCATAATTTTCTAAACATTAAAACGTCCTTCCGAAGTGGGCGACGAGATTTCAATTCCGGTGATCGACAGCTTCTTACGGACAACTCCCCAAAACCAAAATAAAGCTGACACCTTCTGGCGACTCCGCTGGGGATAAGCTTTTCTCTCTATTTAAGCAAAGAAAAATTATCTTCATACATTGGTAATGCGTTCATGTCCCTTATGAACCAAAATTACCCTTCTTCCATTGACATGCTTTACCCATTTCTAACTTAAGAAAATACGGTTAACTCTTTAGACTTCAGGACTACTTGTTCAACCACCTTTGAACAGAGGGGTTTAGGAGGCCATTAAAGACTCTTCAAATCTTCATGTGGGGTTGGACCCCAATAGGTGTGTTGGTGGACTAAATTCCACTTGGGCATTGTGAGTTGTTAAATGGGTCTTACACTGGGTCCTAAACACTTCACATCTCCCTTCAAAATCTGATTTGTTATTTTGCAAATTAAATCAAAGTTATGTTGTGTTGCACGCACTTCAAATTTTCATTTTTACAAATTAAATTTTTTCTACTTTCAAACCACCTTTTTATTAAAATTTTCAAAATCTCTACAAACTAAAACTTACCCGGTCTACAAATTAACCTCTGTTAATTTTTAGTGCTTGCACTAAGATTATAAGGTTTTGGCCATATAATTAACCCCGGAACTTTCTTCTTCTAAAGCTGCTGCAATGGCCTGCCCAATGCTGACTTTTTTCTGCAACTTGCCAACAAGCCATGAAGCCCGCAACGTTGCTCCCACCATTAAGTTCGAAGCCTGGTTTGAAGACCTCGAGGTTATCCTCGGGAAAACTTTGTTCTTTGTGATGAAAGCAGTCCTCCAAAAATTTAAGAGTCGTCTGCTGAGTTCAACCTGAACTGTCTTCAGGACTTCTCATCTTACAAGAAGGATAAGACTACTACTGCCACCGCAGCGCCTGCCAAACCTACTGTTCCCGCTACCAAAGGAAAAGAAATAATGATTGTTGAGGATCCAACTGAAGGATTAGCTGTTCTACCTTCAATGTTTGAAATCGGATCAAGTTCAAAGATTGTACTGCTAAACCCAACTCAGAAAAGAAATCCCAACAGGAGGATTTGGAAAGCTGCTGAAGCATAAGCTCCTGAGAAAGCACCCGTTGAGGAAGAGCCTCACCAAGAGGAATTTGAACTATCAGAAATATATCCACTGCTGCGAGGAAGCATATTTCATCCTCTAGTGGACACCGACGGACACGAGAGTGTCCAGAAGATTGTTGTTGTGTTACCATCACTTCGTGGATATGATAGAAAGAAAAATAAGCCAGCCCCTATCACTCGAGTCAGCTCAATTTTTTAGAGACTAGCTGTCAAAGAGGGTTGTTCAGTCCGTGAGTTACTTAAATGAGTGGGACATTCAATATACTGTCAAATGAAGGAAGAGATTTTAAGGGACATCAAGTCCGCCAAAAAAAAGTTAAATGAAAATCTACCCACTCGCATTCCCATCTGGTTCCGCCTGGGAAACAGGGTTGACACTGTCGCTATTACTACAGATTCCATCGCTACCAAAACCACAAGCCGTCGACTAGCAAAGCCAAGACTGGGTCCGAGAATCCTACCAAGCACACATCACAAAGATATTCCTAAAAAGGAAAAGACAAAGAGGTTACCTGCTATTGTATTTGTTTTACACCATGGGGAGCATATTTCTCCTCTACATGCTAATGTTTCTGCTAGGACACTCCGTCCTGAGACATCATCGTCAAAAAGGAAAATATGGATCTCTAAGGTTGTTGCACCGATACAGTCCAGTGAACCCAAAGGGCAAGATCATGGAATGAAACCCGGGTTCGAAATATCTGACATCATCGTAACGATTTCCAGCGAGATGGAAGAACAAGTAGTGGATGTCCAACAGGGTTCTCCAGATCTTAAGATGTCTCAAGAATCGATAATTGAAGAAAAATTTGAAAAGCTCAGAGTCAAGATTTTTGAGTTGGCTCGGGAACATGGAGTTTCCATCGATGATGATGGTGAAAATTTCGACTATAACGATTGCCTCGAAGAAGATTTCATGGATGTCCATGTTATTGAAACCAGGGCCACTGCATCTGCGCGTGACGCTCAACCTTCTACTGAAGATAACATTGTAGATGAGCTGCGTAGGGATATCCTCCTAAGGGATGAGCAAGTCAGCCTATTGGAGAAAATAATAGAAGAGATGGCCGCCGTCATGACCTCTATGGCCATTATTCAAGGGCAGTCACAAGCACCGCAACTAGCATCTTTAGAGATCAACTAATCAGAAATCATACATATTACATATGAAAGAAGAGAGGTTGTCTCAACAAACAGAGATGAGAAACCGAAGAAGGATTCTCCACCGGGTGCCATGCCAGAGAAATAATTCAAACAGATGGTCAAGCAAATTCGAGATGCCTTAACCCAATCTAAGGGTGGTGCATTGATTCTAAAAGGTAGACCTTACCTAAAAGAGTTCGATGTCGTACCTTTCCCTAATGGTTTCGTATTCTCAAACTTCAAGATATTTGATGGGACCAGAAATCCTAGACAAAACCTAGCACACTTCCAAGCCAGTTGTGGCAATACAAGAAATAACGAAGCTTTACTCTATCAACGGTTTGTCAGCAGCCTGTCAGGAGTTGCTTTTGATTGGTATGCCGATTTGCCCAATGGATCGGTTAAAACATTCACCGAGTAGGAACAATTATTTATAAAGAGATTCATCGGAGTGCAACATCATGTTTCCATAGGGGAACTCATGATGGAGAAACAAAAGCCCAACAAGACTTTAGTGGACTACATTTTGAGGTGGAAAAACCTTAGCATGAAGTGCGAACCTTAGCTACAAGAACATCATGTGTTTGAGATCCTACTCAAAATCATTCATGGACCAATATCTTTCATGCTCAAGGGACTTACCATCAAATCCTTTGAGAAGCTACTCAGTAAGGTTAGCAGTCTTAAGTAAGAAATCAAACATATGGATTCTCACGAAAAATCCAAGACAACCAGTGTTTGAAAAGAAATCATGAACAGTAGCGACTGTCGACAAAGGAAAACAACCAATGAAGATATATGCAGAAAATCCTCATCAGTCTTCATCACAGCAGGCAGAAACAAAATAGCCAGTCCAGCCAGCGACCACCTTAAGAAGGGTGGTCACTTCAAATAGGGAATAAGATAATATCTCTGACAAATAGAAAATGGTGTACCCTTTCAAAGATGAAGCTGTTTCTAAAATATTCAGAAGTCTGATGAAGAAGCCCGAGTTCAAACTACCTGACCCAAAGAAGCCCAAAGAGGTTGATAAGAAGGATCAACCAAATTATTGCTCATATCACAGATTACTGGGACATATAATAGAAGAATGCTTCATCTTTAAGGATTAGCTTGAGAAAAATCTCAAAGAAGGAAAAACAACGATCCCGAAAGAGTATTTAAAAGAACCTAAAAAAGGTTTCATAAATATGATTTTGGCCGAGCCAATCTCTCTGATTGATCCGTACACCGGAAAAGAGGGATGGAGTACAACTTGGAACAAACTTAACAGGGTCCTAAACCAAATACAAAATTCATCAAAACAATCTTACGCACATGCCATAAAAGATGGATGGGATATAGTTTAGAGCAAATCACCCCAAGAAGATGTTAAATCAAATCCAGAACGCTTCAAAGCAAACCACCGCTCAGAGTCTTCAGCCCACCAGGCCCGAGATGAAGATTTCACTGCCAGAGTCATCGTCATCAAAGTCAAAGAAAAAGAAGAACACCATCACGAAGATTGATAGCACGGGGGAGTAGGATAGGGGCTGCCTCTACTAGATTGGTTGTCTCAAATTCGTGGAAGAAAATCCTCGAACCCCTACTTCGTATGATTATCTTTTTACCCATCTAAGGGCTGATGAATATAATGATCATGATTTCGGCTATGTTTTAACTATTTCTAGTGATGATGTAATTGATTGTGACCAATCTAACTCTGATCTCAATTCCCAAAATGATCCTCAAATCGTACTTGAGTCCGGTGAACTCGCTAACAATACCAAAGAAGACATCAACGATACGGCTTACGACAGCACCGGGAGCGAGGAGTCAATCCTCGAACACCACGGCACACCACTCGCCCTCAACTTAGATCTTTCTGACAAAGACGAAACACCAGAAGATTCAACAATGACACCTCAAGAAGAAGAAATTACGGAAATAAACTTAAGAAGTGGGAAAGTATTTCTCCCAAGGAAAGCCCCTACAAAAAAAGGAAAAAAATAGTAACTCGAGAGGAATTACCCCACCTCCGTCAATGGAAGAACCACATATTCAACAAAAATTTGGAGGACCATACAAATTGGATTACAACGTGCTAGCTCATCTTAGGAAGTTGCCTGCTTGACTAAGCATTTACGACGCTCTGATCCTGTCAAAGGAGATGAGAGAAGCTCTGGTTACAGCTTTGCTTGACCCAGAGATTTACTTAAGTCAGTTGGCCAGTACATCCTCAGATGAAGTTTGCTCGTTGAAAGAATAGTCAGGGGTAACCTTCATAGATGAAGATTTTCTACTTGGTACCAAGGATGACAATCAACCACTCTACATCTTCTTCAACATCGGTAGATTCGTATTATCTAGAGTTCTAGTAGATCCAGGAGAATCTCTCAACTTGATGAGCCTACGGACATTGGCCTATTTGGACATCTAAGCCCAAGAGCTTACGGCCGATAAAATGACGCTAAGAGGATTTAACCAAAAAGAGGAAAGAGCCCTTGGATCGATCACATTACTTATGAAGGTTAGAGAACTAGCAACAACCACTAAATTTCATGTCATCAACGTCGAGACCTCTTTTAATGCTCTACTTGGTCGACCGTAGATTTATGAACATAACATGGTTCCATCATCTCTACATCAGTGCACCAAATACTGCAAAGAAGGACAAAAGTACTGCATCAAAGGAGATATGTAACCGTTTTCAATTCATGAAGTTGGTATTCATGAAGATGCCGCCTACTACGCGCCACCAAGGAAAACTGTCTTCTCACATGAGATTCTGACAAACAAAAATGAAGATTCAGAAAACTCACAAAAAGGAATCCATTCAACTTCACTTCAATGATCTTCTGTCGCCCTTCTATAACAAATTGGTGGAGGTTCTTTTAGTTTGCGCACCCGAGGTCGGGGCCGGGGACGGGGAAGGGGAAGAATCAATCTAATTTTTGAATGGACTAGGCCAACCATCAACATTGGTGATGAAGACAATTTTGAAAATGAAATAGTGATGACAAAATAGAAGAAACCTTAGTATGAGATATCCTCAGAAGATACAGAGAAAAGTGAATATGAAACAATGTATGATCGGATAAACCACTATGTGAATATTATGACCCTAACTCCGATCCTCCTTCAAAAGGTCAAGAGTTTAGAGGTCAAGGAAGTCCGTAGTGTTGGTTCAAAGTTGATCAAATTTTACCATGATTCTTCCTCTACTGATCTTAAAAATCATGTAAATTTGGATGATGATCCTGACGAATTAATGGAATTGCCTTTTGGTTACTTTTCTCTTTATGTACAAAAGTTAATTCAGCTGGACATTTGCTAAAATAAATGCCAAAAGGTAAACTACAACTTTTTGAAAAATTATGGAGTGTAAAAGTCAAACTCCCAACTCAAAAGAGTCTCGGATTTGGTACAGTCAATGATTCATAATTTTATATGGTTGTTATTAGTGAATCAGGAGAGGATTGCCTCGATATAGAGGATGACTCTGCTGATCAACCAATAGAAGATGCTCCGCCAGAATTTGAGGAGGAAATCAAGTTAACTACCGATGAGTTAAAGGAAATTAACCTCAAGACTGAAGAAAAACCCCGACCCACCTTTATAGGTTCTTTACTCAATGATGAAGAATCTTCAGAATTAATCAAATTGTTAATAGAATTCAAAGATTGCTTCGCCTGGAGTTATGATGAAATGTCAGGACTGTCAGCAGAAGTAGCAGTTCATAAACTTAGGGTGGACAAAGATATGACTACTATGAAACAAGCTCCAAGAAGAATGCACCTCAAAATAGAACAACAAGTCATAGCCGAGGTGACGAAATTAATAGAAGCTAACTTTATGCGAGAAGAGAAATACCCCACATGGTTAGCTAACATTGTTCCAGTCAAGAAGAAGAATGGACATATACGTCTTTGTGTCGATTTCAGATATCTAAATAAAGCATGTCAGAAAGATGAGTTTCCACTACCAATACCAGAAATGATGGTGGATATCACTTCTACACATGAAATCTTCTCCTTCATGGATGGATCATCGGGGTACAACCAAATCAGGATTGCTCCCGAGGATGCATCACTTACAGCCTTCAGGACATAGATCAAAATTTTTTGCTACACAGTAATATCGTTTAGGTTAAAGAATGCTAGAGCTACATACCAATGAACAATGACAAAGATTTTTAACGACCTCATTCACAACCAAGTAGAGTGATACGTGGATGATTTGGTCATCAAAAGTAAATGGAAAATAGACCATTTGTATGATTTGAGGATCGTGTTCAAACGGTTACGACGATATGACCTTAAAAATGAATCCCTTAAAGTGCGCCTTCGACGTTACCTCCAAGAAATTTCTAGGTTTTGTTGTCCATCATCAAGGAATCGAGATCAACCCAGACAAGATTAAAGTCATCTTGGAAATGCCTCCTCATAAAACTTTGAAACAACTATGTTCCTTCCAGAGGAAGTAGGCATATCTGAGACGCTTTATCTCTAATCTCTCAGGTAGGTGTCAGCCCTTCTCGACATTAATTAAAAAGGATGTCAAATTCATTTGGGAAGAGAAATTCCAGCGGGTCTTTGAGGACGTTAAAAAATATTTAATGAAACCTCTTATTTTGGCAGCCCCTATCCTAGGGAAACCTTTGATACTTTATACCGCGGCCTTAGATGACTCTATTGGAACCCTCTTAGCCAAAGTAAACAATGAGGGTAAAGAAAATGCACTCTACTACTTAATTCATCGTCTAATACTAATGAAGATGAGGTATCCACCTATTAAGAAGCATTGTCTGACACTAATTTTTGCTGCTCAAAAGCTTAGAAACTACATGCTTTCGCATAGGATAACCCTAATTTTGAAAGTTAACCCATTGCAATATTTGATGACCCGACCAACACTCTCTGAACGTCTAGCAAGATGGTCAATGATCTTATTGCAATTCGATATAACTTTTATTCCCTCTTTTCTATCAAGGGACAAATTCTAGCAGACTTTCTTACTGCACACCTACTGTCAGCTGGTCCCCTCTCAATGACGAACTACCAGATGAACAAGTACTACAAATGGAATTCTCCAATGCGCAATGCTAGGAAATGTACTTCAACGGTGCTTCATCAGCCAGAAAAGACATAGGCTCAGGCACAATTATACTAGGCAAAGCTGGTATCGATTTGATCTTTATCATGCCAGATAAAGGTATGTTGAGGTTCTCATACAACCTGACAAAGTCGTACACCAACAATGAAGCAGAATATGAAGCCTCAATCACAGGGTTGGAGTTGGTAATTTCAATGGACATAATAGATATTTTCATCTAAGGTGACTCTCAACTTGTCATCCAGCAAGTCACCGAACAATACAAAATTATGAAACTAGGACTAGCAGAATACCACCGTTACATGATGAAGCTACTGGAACAGATTCTCAATGTGACTTTCTATCTAATTCCTCAGGGAGAAAATGCCCATGCTGATGCACTAGCAAAACTAGCTAAAGATGTGGCATGTCCCCCGACAGATTCCATTTAAATCACAGTACGAGGAAGACAGGTTTTGTCTCAAATTGACTTGGAAAATCTACACAAGCTCGGAAAAGAGGAAACAACGATTGCAGTTGCGGATATCAAAGAAGATTGGCACAGGCCATTAATAAAATATTTTCATACTGGAAAGTTGCCGGAAAATAAGTCTAAGGAACATCACTTCACAAAAAGGGCTATGTCTTACGCTCTAGTAGGTTACGTCCTCTACAAGAGATCGTTTGACCAAATGTGGCTACGATGCCTAAACAGAGCTGAGGCATAGAATATTGTCAAAGAAGTACATGCCGGATTGTGTGGCGCTCACCAATTAGGGCCGAAGATGAAAATGAAGATCAAAAGATACGGATATTATTGGCCAGCGATGATGTCCGACTGCATGGAGACAGCCAGAAAATGTCACCAGTGCCAAGTGCATTGGGTGGTCTTACACCAACCTTCAAATGTGTTACACCCAACTATTGCTTCGTGGTCATTCGAGTGTTGGGGCACAAACATAATAGGTCCGATAGACCCTCCATCTTCTAAATAAAACAAATTTATTCTTACCACTACAAACTACTTCTCTATATGGGTAGAGGATGTACCACTACGAGAGGTTACAGCACAGCATGTCCTAAAATTCTTCAAAAGCGAAATCTTCTACCATTTTGGTGTACCACGCAGAGTAATCTCTGATAGCGGGATCACATGCAAAAGTAAAAAAATCAATAATTTCATCAAAATACATGGGTAGATTAGAGATACTCTATAATTTACTGTCCCAGAACAAATAGATTGGTTGAAGCCTTCAACAAGACATTGGTACAGATTTTGAAGAAAACACTTGATGAAAATAAAAGAGATTGGCACAACAAATTGCTAGAAGATTTGTGGGCCTAACAAACAACATTCAGGACTCCCACTCCTTATACACCTTACATGCTCATGTACGGGTCCGAAGCCGTACTGTCACTAGAAATTCAAATGCCATCTCTTAGAGTCGCAGTCACCAATCAACTTATAACAGAGGAAAGTACAAAGCTCAGACTTGAAGAACTAGAGAATCTTGAAGGAAAACGACTTGAAGCACTACAACATTTGGAAATTTATTATGCAAAGATGGTGCAAACTCACGAAAAATTGGTCCGCCCAAGGACATTTAAAGTTAGTGACCTTGTCCTCGAGCTCAAAAGGCCTATTCTTGCACACCGCAAGATAGGTGGAAAATTTGAGCCAACTTGGGAGGGACCATTTGTCGTTGAAAAGGTCTATGCAGGAGGAGGCTACCAATTAGTAGACTTCCAGGGTGAAAGACCCATGCTGCTAATCAACGGACGATACCTGAAAACATACTACGCAACCTAACGTTGCTTGCTGCCGCTCGCTTTAAAAATTTTAAAATTTTGATTGTTTAGGGGGGTTATCTAAGTGGCCAAAAGTTTGTGACCGGGTCAAAAAATTTTGTAATTAACCTCAATTTAATGAAGAATTTGGAAAATTACACACTGCAATTCTCTTTTCTACCTCTAAGTTTAAATTTAATATTCTACTAAATTAAACAAAAAAAATACATAAATAAATAAATTCTTCACCAAAATAAATTAAAATTTCCTCTAACTAAAAATCTCTATTTTTTTCTTGTTCATGCTAAGTTTCATCTCACTGATGTTTTTTCAATTGTTTACAGAAAAATGTCATGTCATAAGCTGATCTTTGCCTTCAAGTATGGCTTGAACCTCAAGCTTAATGAGGAGATGTCACCATAAGGTGGAATTATTGACTTTGACTTGGAGTTCAATGAAATTGACATGGGCTATAAAGGTCCTCTAATGGATGTAGTCAGTGGACAAGAAAAGGAGGGACTACCCTCACTTCTGAAATTCAGATCCAAAACAATCTCTCACTGAAGGGGAAAGAGGTGATAAGACAACATGATCCCATGGAAGGAACCAGCCGTCTACCATCCATGCTAGCCACTCCGACCGGAAACTTGGTTGTTGTTAACAATGGTAGAATACCATTCGCTTCGCTACGGAGGACTCAACAGAGAAATGACAACCGTCGTAAGCACAGAGCTCTCTTGAGAGAAGAAAAGAGACGTCAACAACTAATAGAAAACCAACTTATCCCCATTCCAGATGGACACATCTATGAACCAAATATGAAAGAAACTTCTTCCAGCTGCTCACCACAGATGAGGAGCCTGGGTATGTTCAAGAGCCAAAAGTACCGCGAGCCTTGGATGACCTTTGCGCGGGTTGCCCTACTTGCAACGTTGAAATAATGCCACAAGCGTCAGCTACAGGAGCTTTTGTCGAAAGTTCGGACTGTAATGTCCTGCACTTGGAGCATTTCAACACTCTTAAAGAATATGTCTCTAATGAATATCAATCTCAGACTAGCGATTGCCAGATGGAGGGGGCATACGTCCCAATGGGTACAAAACAATATGACCAATTGTATGTCGAGCCATATGTTCAGATGGACACCGAGTCATACATCCCGTTAAAGGTAACACCGACACCAGCTGGATTCCTGTCAACAATGAAATGAAGGAATGTCCACGTTAGTTGCTTGTCCTCAGCACAACTAAGTATTATAAAATCAGCAAAGTCAACAAAAGAAGCTTTGAGTTCTACAAGGAAGTCTGTGGAGAACTCTTCAATATATTGGAAGGACTGGAATTGTATACTAGGGTCTTTTCAGAAAAAGAAGAACAAAGCATTCTGGACTGTATCTTTAACTTAAAAGATAGAGGTTGAGCAGGCTTGCTCATGGAAAGAACCTACTCTAAGCCAAGAAAATGGATGAGAGGAAAGGGAAGGATCACAATAAAATGCGGATGCTGCTACAATTTCATGAAAGACAGGCAAGGAAATCCTCTCATGATTCTCAAGTATGATCAAGTGGAATCGCTACCCCTGATGATCAAATGGATGATTAAACGAATGGTTTGATGGAACATATTGCCAGTTGTCTGCATTCCAAACAGTTGCATCATCAACATATATGACGATGGAGACTGCATACCTCCTCACATTGATCATCATGATTTCGTAAGACCCTTCTACACAGTCTCATTCCTGAGTGAAAGCAATATTTTCTTTGGGAAAGAAATAGATGTCGTAGAGATTCCTCTACCAGTTGGTTCAGTCTTAGTTCTAAAAGGAAATAGTGCAAATGTTGCCAAGCACTGCATTCCCAGATTACAACTCCGTACGGTGTCTGTGACTTTCCGACGGATGGACAACAACAAAATACCATTTGGATTTTAGCCGGATCCTGAACTCGAAGAACAACTACAGTATGAGCTATGAGAAGGTTGCACCTCTAGGCGCACGTGAAGGGAACTCTTATCCTGGAATGTGGCTCAGAAGGTCAGCTTGATCACGAGCTCACTATGCAAGGGGATAGATAATCAGAGGGTTTCTCTTTCTTCTCTACTACATTACAGATATGATATGTATCAGACATGATCAGTCCATGATATGTACTCGACATGACCCATTCTAGATGTTCCTTCATGCAGTTTGCATATTGTACTCTTTTTGAGGCATTGGCCTACTTTTCATCTGTAACATTTTATTGAAGCAGATTAATGAAATTTCTTTCAGAAAATTTATCCGATTGTTCAATTACCCTTCTCGGTGCGAAGGATAAAAGCCACTGAACAATGCGTTGGTTTGCAACTACAATGAATATAGAACAAAACAACAAACATTTAATAAAAAAAATGGAAACTTTCAAATAAAAAAATGACAAAAAAATATAAATTATAATAAATTTAAATAATAAATGTCTCTTTTAAAAAATTAACCAACTAAAATTAAAACTTGAAAAACATATTTTTGAAAATTAAATGTGATGAAAACAACAAGAAAAGAAAGAAAATTTGTTGAGTGGATACTCTCGATTTCGGAGTTTCTTACTCTTTGCTCGCGCATCACAATTATCTTTGTCTGCACTAATTCTCTTCACAACCCCGCGGAATTTCACATTTTGCACACAAAAAAAGCTCGCAAATTTTCACAAATCCTCTTCAACAATGTCAACCTTTACATACAACACATGTCTTTAAATTAAACACTACAAACTCTGTAGAATTCTCATTTAGAATCAGTCACTACCTTCTGATTCACTCCTTTTGAGGTTGGTCCTTACCTTTCAATGCTCTCTTTTTTAGATTGACCCTTACCTGTCAATTCTCATCTTAGAATCAGTCACTACCTTCTGATTCACCCCTTTTGAGGTCGTTCCTTAACTTCTGATGCTCTCTCTTTTTGAATTCTCATTTTGAATCTGTCACTACCTTCTGATTCACTCCTTTCGAGGTCAATCCTTACCTTCCGACACACTCTTTTTGAGATTGCCCCTTACCTGTCAATTCTCATTTAGAATCAGTCAATACCTTCTGATTCACCCCTTTTGAGGTCAGTTGTTAGCTTCTGATGCTTTCTCTTTTTGAGATTGACCCTTACCTGTAATTTCTCATTTGGAGCCAGTCACTACCTTATGATTCACCCTTTTCGAGGTTGGTCCTTACCCGCGGAAGCTCTCTTTGGAGATTGACCCGTACCTGTCAATTCTCATTTTGAATCAGTCACTACCTTATGATTCACCCCTTTTGAGGTCTGTCCTTACCTTTTGATGCTATCTTTTGAGATTAACCTCTACCTATCAATTCTCATTTAGAATCAGTCACTACCTTTTGATTCACTCCTTTCGAGGTCGGTCCTTACCTTTCGATGCTCTCTTTTGAGATTGACCCTTACGTGTCAATTTTCATTTCGAATCAGTCACTACCTATCGATTCACTCCTTTTGAGGTTGGTCCTTACCTTCCAACGCTCTCTTTTGGGATTGACCCTTACCTCTCAATTCTCATTTTGAATCAGTCACTACCTTCTAATTCACCCTTTTTGAGGTCGGTACTTACCTTTGGACGCTCTCTCTTTTTGAGATTGACCCTTACCTGTCAATTCTCATTTCGAACTAGTCACTACCTTCTGATTCACCCCTTTCGAGGTTAGTCCTTACCTTCTGACGCT
>NEWO01001006.1:44847-75128 GCA_003013225.1 Phalaenopsis aphrodite
GGTCGGTCCTTACCTTCCGACGCTCTCTTTGGAGATTGACCCTTACCTGTCAATTCTCATTTAGAATCAGTCACTACCTTCTGATTCACTCCTTTCAAGGTCAGTCCTTACCTTCCGATGCCTTCTTTTGAGATTGACGTTCACCTGTCAATTCTCATTTAGAATCAGTCACTACCTTCTGATTCACCCTTTCGATGTCGGTCCTTGCCTTTTGACGCTCTCTTTTTGAGATTGACCATTACCTATCAATTCTCATATCAGATCAGTCACTACCTTCTAATTCACCCCTTTCGAGGTCGGTCCATAACTGTCGAATCTCTCTCTTGAAAACATTACCTAAATTTTGAATCCACACTTTAGAATTAGTGCCAAAATTATGATTCTTATTTTTCAGGGTCGATCCCAAACTTCAGACTCTCTTCTAACATTAATACCTGAATTTCAAATCCCCCGGGTTAGCACTTACACACTGATTCCCATCCTCTAAAAATTCCTGAAATCACATAAATCAAAATCCACTCTCTAATCTCCAGCGAGAGTCCCTACTTCTTGACTTTGACCAAATATTAACTTGTTATATTCCCAAGTGGAAACAAATAGCACGCACAATTCCACAATCCTTCTATGTCTCTTAACTTAGGAGTTTTTATTGGTTTTGTTGATCTCGTTGGTCAACGCCAATACGTGCAGTGCGCTTTGCCCAGCACATCGCACCTATTGGGGGTACATTTCTTGACCTCACTTTTGGTTGAGGTCTAGTCTTTCTCTTTAGTAGCCTAGGGTCTAGCCATATGACTTTCCTATTGACTACTCTTAGATAACTAGAAAAAGGCACCCTAACCATTAGAAATTCTAAACTCTTCTTTACTCAACTTGAAGTTCCACATATTGGTTCTAACCTCTAGCACTTAGTAGGTGGGTTCATTATGGGGGAGCTCAAGGCGAGTTCCTATAGGGCTATTTGACCTTAGGGTTGACCTTGGGTGTTGGTCTAGAGCTAAGGCACTCACTTCACTCACTACCCTAAACCCAGAATTTCCTGACTTTGGTCCCTTGAGCCTTTGGGAAACTCATGTAGATGGTCCCTTAAACCTACTAGCCGTAAGCTAGGGTTTAGCTAAGACCAGTACATAGAGAACCCAAATGGGGTTTCCATTGGTCCATGGCTTACATTTGGTGGTTAGTTCCCCAATTTTACCCAAAATACTCAGTCTGGCCTTTTGCCCCTAAACCTACCCAAATTACCTAAGTACCCTTGAAACCCTAAATTTGATCAAAATTCCCAAATTTATCCAAAATACCCAAACTTGTTCAAAAATCATTTCAAACCTTTTGAAAACACCCAAATTACCCAAAATCACCAAAAAATTGCCAAATTACCAAATGCCCCTCATGGGCCCAAAATTTCAAAAATTCTAAAAAATCCCCAAAATATTCCAAATATTCCCAATTTCATTTTTCTCAACTACCACATGACCCAATTTGGCCAATTTGACCATCTTTGATCAATACCCCCAAATTGCCTTTAAAGGCCCAAATTTCCCCAAATTTAACTCAAATGTCCATCAACTTGATCCCAATCTCCCCAAATTTCAATCCCAAACTCAAATTCACCCTAAATGTGACCAAAATAAACCAAATCCAAGCTCAACTGGCCCATTCTTTGATCCCAATTTTGGACACATGACCTAATCTCACCAAATTGAATCCATAGCCCCCTCAATTGGCCATGGTTGATGTTGTAAACTCTTTATAACATTCCTACACATCAAATTTGACCATCAATTGTCCTTGTTGAAACCTCAATTTCAATTAATTTCAACTTAAGTCCAAAAATCCCCAAATTGCCCCAAATTGGCTATGTCCCCCAAGTCTCATCAAATTGAATGCCCTAACCCCAAATTTGACACCCAATTTTTGTCAAAAACCCTTCATGAGGTACCTATTGACCATTCTCAACATTCAATTTGGACTTAGCCCAAGTTTAGCCCAATCTCGACCCCAAATCTAGCCCAACATACCCAAAATGACCAATTTTCAAATTCCTTCAAATTTTCCCTTCAATTGAACTCAAAATCCTTTCAATCCTTCACTAAAAATTTTCATTACAATCATCTACATCAAGTGCATCAATCAATTTGGCTCACGGACATTGCTAGCCTAACATAAACCCAAGTTTTGGTCATTTTTTACCACTTGGACCCATGCACTAATGTAACTTAATCACCCCAAAGCTATCAAATTAATGACTCCACAACCATTAGTTGGACCCTAAGATTGAGCCAAAATTCACCTAACCACCTAAGCTACGCCATGGACTAATGGTCCCTTAAATCGTGGAAATTCATGCCATAATTGCTCAAGCTTAAGATTCTTTTTGCCAAAACTAAACCCAAGTCCATTAAATTGCTGTGATATATTTCCCTGGGTTCCCTGAGCTCCTAGCCACCTCCCCTGCCATGGCCAGCCGGCCTAATCACCAGAGAAGCCAAAATCAAGGGTCACCCCCTCTTAAACTTCACCCAATTCAAACCTAGAGGCCACCTCACCCAAATGAGATGTTAGAGCCACTCTGCCCTTCACCTAAGCACCACATTGCACCCCCCCCCATTAGCCATGACAGCCACCCCTTAGCCATTTTTATAAAAGCTCACCTCCATGGCCATGGAGGGAGTGCTAAAATTTTCTTAAAGAGAGCTTCCCAAATCACTCACAGAGCTTCTTTGAGACCTCCTCAGTGCAATCCAACCATCTTCCCCCATTGATTCCCATTGTGGAAGCTAAATTTTGAGCTCAAACTTCTTCCTAAAACCAGGACAGAGCTCAATACACCTCCACAGTCCACCAAACTAAAATTAAACTTACCTACACCTTCACAACACTGAAAGAAGACAAAGCCCCATCAAATCCCCCTTCCACAAAGCCCCTAACATATCTCTAGATCACCTGAAATCGAGTTGGTCAAATTCATACCTAGACCTTACACCACAACATGAGCTCAATCCCTAGCCTCCTTGGACTCCAACGAACGTGTCAAGCATCTCGGATTGAAGTTTCCTTTCTCAGAGCAATGGTATTGAACTCCTCCTCATCCTGAGCCTATTTTTATTCTACATTTTCTTGGGCTTAGTTTCATGGCATGTTAACTGTATGGATATGTTCCTCTAGTCTAGATGAGCATTTAAAAAAAAAATACACTCAATTTGGTTGAGAAATGAGGGAGATATCAAGCTTGGAAGATGGACGGTTCTCGAGCTAGGCTATCGAGGATGACGACAGAGCGATGTTCGATCAAGCGTGTATCGAATGAATGGTTAAGATCGAGCTAGACAGCGCTTCCTTAGGCGAACCGCTGGCCGAGTAAGCGCTAAAGTGGATGGCAGCGTCAAATGAGAACATACCATGTGGAGTTTCGGAGCCGTCGTAGGATGACGAGGCGCTAGGCGTTTAAATAGATAAATAGGGATTTAAATAATTCAAAAAATACTCCCTAACTTCAAAAATTCATATCTTGTTGTAGAAAAATCACAAAAATAAAATAAATATACCCTCTTAGTTAGTGAACAGAGGATAACAATACAAAAATAATTTGAATTTCAATTGATGCATGTTTTATTTTTAATTAATTAAACACTATTTTGAGTCTTTTGATTCTCCATGCATATAGGCATTTCACATGGCTTGAAATTTTGGCATGTTGTAGCCTCTGTCAAGAGGAACACTCCGTGATTTTCCCAAAGTCAGAGGAGACCTCTAGATAGAGATCCATATTTTTCAAGTTTATGTCTATTATTTGCATAAATTAATCATAATAATCAGCATATTGCTTAGAAAAACCCTTAGGAAAATTCCTCATGAGTCAAGTCATTCAAAATAAACCTAATTTGCCTAAACCCTAAATCACTATGATAATTAATTTTGGAAAATAAAAATATGAAAATGACTTGATTTTTGATCTCTACTATTTTCTAAGATCTAGAGAACTTCCCATAAAATTTTCAAAGTATTTTAAGTCCATTTGATGTCCTAAATATCTCTTTGGCACTAAAAATGATTTTTAATGATCAAAATATAACTCAAAAAATTATGAAAACTTCTTTTTAAAGTTTTCTGTGATCAGGGAAATTTTATAAAAATAAAAGGTGTTTAAAATAAAAACTTCATTTTTGGCTATTTTAAATATTTAAATAATTTAAAAAATCATAAAAATCACAAAAATGAAAAAATTCATGGAAATGTTCTAAATTATTTTTTAAGCACTTAGAAAAATTGAAATATTTTTCTTGATTTTCTAAATAAAGATATTGTATTTTGTAGCTTAAAATAATTTTTAAAAAGCTAAAAAATGGATTTCCACTAAAATAATTTCAATAAATCAAATATAAACCAAAAAAATAAAAATTTTCTTCTCGGGGTTCTCTAACCTCAGGATGATTTTTAAAAAATGCAAATATTAATTTTCCCCAATTAAAATATTTTATATTTACTAAATACCCCAAAAGTTAAAATAATTATAATAATTCAAATAAAATTCACAAAATCATGAAATTTTGTCCTCTTGCTCTCTAGCCTAAGTCTGCCTCCAGTAAAAATTTCAAGTGATTAGGCTTTACGTTGGTCAAGGTAGAAAATTTTCTTTGAAAAATCCTATTTTTGCATGAAAATAATTATATAAATTAAATTAAATCTTCAAAAATTACATTTTCTTCTCTGATATCTTAATTGACCCATTAATGAGGTAGGATAAAAATTTCAAAGTCATTTGATTTGAATTTGACAAATTATGAAGTGTTAGAGCTTTAGGGGCAAAAGTATAATTTTAGGAATTTGGCCTTAAATAACATTTAGGCTTAATTCAAGGAGGGAAATGGGCAACCGCTGATCTTAATTAACTTGTTTGGAAGACTGAAATTAAAAAGGAGATTAATTGGCAAAAACCAACATCACTTTCCTAATTAAAAGGATAAATTAATAATTTTCTAAATTACTAAAATTTAGAGGTTTATTAAAATTAAATGAACCTAGGACTTAAGGGTATGACTTTTGAAGTCTATAATTAATCAATTCAATACCCCTATTTGATGTTTAAATGAAATTCAAATAATGAATCATGATCACCCAAATTTTAACCTATTCAAAATTAATTAAGACACTCACCTAGGTCTTAAAGACTTAGTATTAATCTAAGTTAAATCAAGATTGATTAAATGAGGATTAGGAAAGCAAACATAGCTAAAATTTAACACCTTTAAAACACAACAAGCCCAATTAGGACCAAAATTTCGCTAAGCGTTCCAAAAGCACTAGCTTGCCCCCCCCCCCCCTCTTTAAGGGTTTACATTCACATAATCTTCAAAATTAAATTACAAATGATAATTACCCTATTCTTAGAGATAATTAGGACACCAATGTTTGTTGAGAATTAAGGCATTCATAGGATGAATTATTAAGCAACATAATAAGTTTAAATGATCTCGAGGCTATTCACCAGGTGATAAGAGGGAAGCATGGACCTGCTTCTTCCTATAAACTTGTTGGATACCTCAGAGGTCTACTACTAAACTTATTGTGCTTTGCTTAACAAAATCATCCTTAATTAAACTCCTAAGGACGCACCAAGATATGACCTAGGGTTAGGTAGCTCGCCAAAACTTTACTTTCCTACTTCATATAAAATGCCCTGACATGCATTTTGAGTTTCAGGTGGTGAAATGAGAAAATTTGTCAGGTACGCTTTTACAGTTCACAATGATATCTTTCTTGTACTTTTTATACTTGCAAAACTTGCATGATAAACAATAATGCCACCCTGCAGAAAAACTAAACTTGTCAGGATAGCCACCAAACCAAAACCAAAACTAAAGTTAAGATCAACTAAGATAAAATTCTCCGCCACAACATTCAAAATATAAAACAACTCAAAATTTAATCAAAAACATCACACAAAACAACAACTACAACTAAATTAAGACATCTCTATCGGATGATCGGAAACCCCTCCGAGGAGGTAACCTATGGCTGCTAACGAGGCTTCCCACGTTCTAAATGAAATTATGAAACTCATTAAGTTGAGTTTTTTAAATTCATTTGGACTAAGTGAATCAAATAAAAATAGTGGTGCCGGAACGAGGAAACTTGGGATCCTAACCGATGTCGCTCTAATCAACTTTAAAATCCCCCATAAAATTTAAAGAACTACAACCATAGGGCCACCTGATTTGACATCATAACTAGACACCCTAAAAAACTCAAACTAGTCACGACAAGGAGCTTGGAGCTAGCATGGTGGGCAGCATGACAATCTTCAATAGCAAAACACGTCTACACAGCTAAATCTACTTCCTTCCATAGAATCAAACAACCAAGCCATAGGACTTCTATGTAATATGCTTACGCAACATAAATCATGAACTCATCTTTTGGCCTTTGTACAACTCTGCTTTACAATACAAGCCCTAGCTCATCTTAGGATTCTGAGGTTGTCGTTCGTTCTGACCTAAATCCTCACATCTTTGAGGCTATTCATGTGATCGTCTCATATGAATGTAAGCCTTAACAAATTAAATTGGTAGGATGAAACACCTAAATATTTCTCCTTAAAATTGAAGCCAAACAATAGGATAGACAAGGAAGGCACCGAGGTTCTCCTCCAGATCTATGTCATCCCCTAGTTCTTCTTTCTTTGGATTCCAATAATTAAATGTTCAGAATTTGAGCCAATCCAATTTCACACCTCTTTGTCTGATATCATTGAAAAGTCCTTTCCTTTGAATTTATTAAAGATAATATTTCTTGATTTTTATCGAGAGTTTTCTTAGATGACTTCGGTCATTTAAGATGTAAATAATTATAGGAGCTTGCCCTTATAGGATACTTTTCTTGAACCCAGCTTAATATAAACCTATTTAATTCTTCATATTAAATAGGGAAATTGTCGGCAAATAAAATGGTTTCACAGACCAAACGGACGTCATACATTTCTTAGTTTATTTGAGCGAGCCTCATCCTCAATTCTTGTGTTTATCCTGCAGGATAGATATAGGATTTGAGGTATAGTGTTTTTTCATTTAAACTATAAAAATATGAGGTCAGTTTGATTTTGTAATTTTCTAAACATTAAAACGTCCTTCTGAAGTGGGCGACGGGATTTTGATTCTGGTGACCGACAGCTTCTTACTGGCAACTCCCCCAAACCAAAATAATGTCGACAAATATCTCTTTCAATGGAGTATGTCATCCACTTTCTCTTCATTATGGGATATAATACCTTCCAAACGTAGAGATATGGCTTTCCTTTAGCTTTTCTTTAGGATAGGATGTATGCCTCCTAGCATTCATTGCCAAAAATTAACACTCGACATCTTTGAGAAAACGTATAAGACCTCATTCAGTGGGGTATGACATCCACTGTCTCTTTTCCTATGAGATATAAGACCTTCTTGACATCAATATATGGCTTTCCTTTAGCTTTTATTTCAAATAGGATGTAAGTTTCCTTGCATTCCCTTTCCAAGGCCAACATTAGAGATCTTTGAGAAGTGATATAAGACCTCCTTCAATGGAGTATGACAGTGACCATTTTTCTTACAATGGGATATAAGACCTTCCTGACAAAGAATTTTTGCTTTTCTGTAATTAGATTTTCATTATGACTTCTTTATAAGTCATAATACTTTTCTCTCCAGTAAGCTTTAAGGGTTGAATGCCAAGTTTCCTGACACAAAATAACATTCTACTTTAAAGCCAATTATAAATTGCTTCTGGTTAAGTTGGCCACTTCGGACAATGCCAATATGTGCGGCATGCTTATTAAATATTCCACACATATTAGGGGCCCATTTGTTGAACTCACTTTTATAAGTACACCAAACTAACTCCCATAGATAAGACATGCCTTGAGCCACCTATAACAGCTCAAGATCCTGATACACCTTTTTAAAGACGTAATGATCACCATGATCATTAAATTCATATTAGGAGGAGTTCAACCAACATTGANCCCTTTGAACCCATCTAGGGCCCCAAAAACCCTAAAAATGGGATTGACCTCTAACATACCCTCTTTGGACTCAGACCATGATGACATCCCTAAATGATTAGATCAATGATGACAAACCCTACTTAGTTCTAAATCTAATCAGACCTAGTTAATCTAATTAAACATTACTTACATTAGGTTTAATTAATCCATGAACCCTAATTAGGCCTAATTAATTTAATTAAACTTCCTTACATTGGGTTAGGTTTAATTAACTATAAACCATAATTAGGTATACCCCTGATTAGACCAATTTAATCAAATTAAACCTTACTTACATTAGGTTTAGGTAATCATAAAACGTAGACCTTGTTAATCTAATTAAACATTACTTACATTATGTTTAATTAATTCATACACTCTATTTTGGCCTAACCCTAATTAGACATAATTAATTTAATTAAACCTTACTTATAGTAGGTCTAATTAACCATCAACCCTAATTTCTTCTAATCCTAATTAGTCCTAATTAATTTACTTAAACCTTACTTACATTAGGTTTAATTAACCATCTAATTAAGTCTGGCCCTAATTAGTCCTAATTAATCTAATGAAACCTTAATTACATTAGGTTTAATTAATTCATAAACCTTAATTAGGTCTAACCCTAATTAATTTAATTTAATTTAACATTTCTTAGATTAATTTTAATTAACCATATTCTCTAATTTGGTCTAATCTTAATTAGGCCTAATTAATTTAATTAACCCTTACATTTGGTTTAATTAACAATAAACCATAATTAGGTCTAACCCTAATTAGGCCTAATTAATCCCATTATACCTTAATTATAATAGATTTAATTAACCATAAACCCTAATTAGGTCTAACTCTAATTAGACCTAATTAATCTAATTAAACCTTACTTACATTAGGTTTAATTAATCTATAAACCAAAATTAGGTCTAACCCTAATTAAATTTAATTAATTTAATTAAACCTTACTTACATTAGGTTTAATTAACCATAAACCATAATTATGTCTAAAATCATCTAGACCTAATTAATCTAATTAAAGCTTTATAAGTATGAGAATATCATCCATCTACTCTATGACTCAACTAGCTAGGCTTGATTGGTTTTGGGTTAGCAAGATCAACTAGATCAGCTAAGATCAGTTTGGTTACTGTGCTTGGTTGATATATATGGATAAGCTCAGTCACTTGATCTAGACCCCAATGGATCAGCTCGCTCAACTAAGCTTGGTTGGTATGGATTGAATGTTAATCCTTAACCACTAATGAGGAGCCTCTGAATAACTCTAAGATGATTGGAGATGACAGGGAATCGAATCTTCCCTTGAGTCAACTTTCTTGTGGAAGTTGAATTTGATACTCTTTTATCTCGTTTCTAGTTTAGTGAACCATCCATGTGTCATTAGTCATATTTGGTCCGTCTTCTGGTTTATTCATCTTTAATCTTGTCAGTCTAGGTCAGACAGCTTCACTTGGTTGGATAATTAGGACTCATGTTCTTTTGTTTATTGTCTCGTCTTCACTGTACACTTCACTTATGAACTGCTAGATCTCCTCATGATCAACACTGACATATTACTTATGTACACTTTTTATTTTGTTAACAAAAAAAACTAATGAAAAAATTATAATAAAAGAAACTGTAAGGAAGGTAGACCCTAATGACAATATGCACGATTCGAACTTGTGACCTCACAGTTGGAAACTATACCCTAAGCCACTATATCGTAGGGAAGTGTACATTAAAATTAAAAATTGTGACATTAATTTAATGTGCTTTAAATTTTTTAAAGACAAATTTGGTTCAATTTAACTAAATTCATTCAAAAATTTATGTAATTTAGCTAAAAATCTCTTATTGTTTCTAGTCTCTTGATTGATGATAAAATATATTTATTCCTTTCCTCATAGGATGAAATTCCCTTCCATGCTTATTTTATTTAAAATCCTCATGCTTATTTTATTTAATTCATGCTCTTAAAATGCTAAAACTTTCACATTAAAAATTTATATTAGTTTGATTTAATATAAAGGTGCCTCTTTTCATCAAATTTAGTTTGTTTCTAAAAGTGACAATCAAAAGCTTACTTCAATTTCATTGCATAAACTTTATATTAAGATTAATTCATATCCTTTGGATTAAATAATTTAAAATTGCAAGTCATTACTTCATCTTCATATTATTTAAACAAAAATAAAATTGTAAGCTATTATTTTTCAAGTTGTTACTTTTTGTTTTGATGAGAGCAATAATTATTTTATATATTTTTATGTGGGAGTAAAATCTTATAATTCTATTTTTTTTGTATGTTGATTGTAACCTTGTGGTGAGTTTTTGTTCATGTGTTGTGAGTGTGGTATCCATCCATCGTTGGAATGATAAGGTTGTTGTAACATAGGTTATTTTAGTTTAATCCTATCATTGATACATGATACAACTAAAATAGCACTTTAATGAAAATTATTTGTGTTTTTCTTTCAGGTATAATCAAATGGATGAAAATGGTGAAAGGAGTGAAAAAGGATCAAATTTAGAGAAAAAATGAAGAAGGTGTGAAAATGAACTAAGGTCCTTAAGCGCCAAGTACCATGCGCTTAAGCACTAGAAGTAGTTACTTGATGATTCAATGAATTTGGATGAATTTTTTAAGAAGTGTTTGAAACAACCCTTGGTGAAAATGTGGGAAATAGTTAATGGACATGAAAATTCATTTCATAGGCTTTCGAAAGGAGGCAAATTCTAGAAGATTCATTGAATGTGAACAAATTTTGAAGAAACACCAATATACCTTTTAGAAAATTATAACAGAAGACTTGGATTGATGATCAAGAGAGGATCCATCCAGAGCCAACCATCACACTCCACTGCTGCCCATAACTGCAGTTGCCGCCACCACTTTTCTTTTTATTTTAAGTTGTAACTTGTATTATAAGTGAACGAAGAGATTCAAAAGAACTGCAAACCTTTAGTGGAGATGATTTGAGATAAGTTTTTATCTTTGTGACTACATTTAGTTTTTATTTAGACTTCTTATTTGTGTGCATGATTTCTACTTTCAAACTTACGTGTGGTTGTGTTTCCTTCATGAATTCTGAGTAGTTTGTTTAACTTTTTCCTTAAAATGATAAGTGATTAAACATTGGATTGAACTTTTGTGAAGTATTATTCCTTAATTTTGGAAGAAATTGTGATGATTTAAGACCATGTACTTCATTTACTTCTTGATTTGGCCAATTTATATGTTAATACCTATTGTAAGAACATGTAAGATCTAAGTTGTTATTATTACAGTCAATAAATGGAAAGAACCATATGAGATTGTATGGATGAGAATGTAATTCATATGATTGAGTGCAAATAAATAGGGAAATAAACTTTGAAGGGTGTAAAATTAGAGGACTTTAAAGTGACAGGCTAAAGCCCCTAATTGATTTATAGTTTTAGATTTTGATACAAGATATTAGCCCCTAGTTGGAGGGAGAAGAGGGAACTTTAGAGTGAGAGCTAGTATCTTCCTTACCTAATCAGTCTTCAAGACTATTCAAACTGAAAATTAGGCAAAGTTTTTTATAGCATCTCTAGTAAGGGTAAAGAATATTATTGCTCCTTTTCTACATAGCACAATTTGAATACTTCGACAACATAATTCTTATACTTGTTATTGATTCATGATAAGAAAAAAGATATTTTATTTATATGGTCTTTATTTTACAAGTATACGGTTAAGTTAGTTAGTTGTTACTTTATTTTCAATTATCAAATATTACAAAAAGGATCAAACTTTTATTCCTATTATAGTATCTAGAGTTTAAGAAGAATATTTTGCTACGTTGAATTTGTTTTCTAATTTCTTTTATTTTGTAGTTGCATATTGTCGTTTTCCCTGTGGATTCAATATTTGGGGCTTAATCAAAAAGTCCTATATTACTTCATAACAATACGTATAGTTGCATAGTATCTCATTTTTAAATATAATAATTGTATTTTAATTTTCTTTAAAGTCAAGTTTGTGCTTAGTTATTGCTGATGATCAAGTGTTTGGCGCTGTTGCAAAGTAAGAATTATAATTAAGGAAAAATTAAGAATATAATCGCATACATTACATTAACATATATAAAGAGCATCGAGATCAAGTTTTTGGCGTCGTTGTTGGGGCGAAATACAAAATTTTTGGAAGAAATTTTTAGAAAGAAATTTTCTATTTTTGTAAAGTCTTATTTAAAGTTTTAGATTTATCATAGGAATATTGTGATGTTCTTTTTATATAAAGTTCTTGTTTGTATGGTTTTATTTTATGTGTTTTGTAGTGATGTATGCGTAGTTCAGGTTCTAAAGTATTTGTGCCCTATGATTTTGAATTAGAAAGAACTATTAGAAAAAATAAAAAATTAAAAATTACTAAAAAAATCAAAAATTTCAAGAAATGACAAATCAAAATAATCAAAATGCTGAGATTAATTAAGAGTAGACCTTTAAGAGATTATGCAAACCCTATAGTAGATGAACTTCATTGTAATATTCAAAAACCCATTATAGTGGCTTATTCATTTGAACTTAAGCCTGCTATTATCCAAATGGTATCAAATAATCAATTTCGGGGAGCACCAACTGAATATTTAAATTTACATCCTGGCGATTTTCTAGATTTGTGCGTTATATTTAAATATGATGGTGTATCAGATGATATTATAAAACCTAGGCTTTTTCCTTTCTCACAGAGGGATAAGGCTAAAATATGGTTACATTTGGTAGCACATCAATCTATCAGAACTTAGGGTGATTTAGCGCATAAATTCCTTGCTACATATTTTCCACCATAAAAAACTGCAAAGTTTAGAAATGATATTACATCTTTTTGACAATTTGAAGTGGAATCTATTTATGAAGCATGGAAATGATTTAAATAACTACTGAGAAAGTTTCTAATCCATGTTATACAGATTGGTTAATAATTCAAACTTTTTATAATGGATTAGTTGGATCTCTTAGATCTATTATCAATGTTGTTGCTTGATGTTGTTGCTGGTGGTTCATTGATGTCAAAATGATTTCATGACACTTATGCTTTAACTGAAAAAATGGATACAAGTAATTTTCAATGTTCTTTTGAAAGGGTAAATCCTAAGATAGTAGCCAATATTCATGAATCTAATGCTTTTGCAATGTTAGCAAATCAAGTTACTGCAATTTCAAGGAAGTTAGACCAACTTGGAATGAATTTTTGTCAACCAATTACAATGATTAAAGAGAATTAATTAGGCCAAATGGTAAATTCTCAAGTATCATTAGAAACTTTGAATGACATAAACAACAAGTAAAATAACCCATATTTAAACTATTATAACCAAGCTTGGAAGAACCATCCCAACTTTAACTGGAATAATACTGGTGGAAATAATAAAAAATGGGGGAAAAACCAAGTAAACCCATCTGGAAACTGAAAAAACCAAGGGAATAGAATTTATAAACCTACTTATCCTGAAGTTTTTAATAGTAATCCACAAATTAAGGAGAAAACGTTTTCTAGAGAAGAAGTGGTGCAATTGAGAAATCAGTTACAAAGTCAAGGAGCTATAATTAGAAATATTTAGAATCAATTGGGATAAACAACAAATTCATTAAGTAATATATCCCAATGAACACTTCATAGTAATACTGAAGTAAATCCTAAAGACCAGAATAAAGAGCAAGTAAAAGTTGTTCAACTTAGAAGCGGAAAAAAATTAGAAGGTAGAGTTCAAAAAGAAACAGAAGTAGAGAAAAGAAATTGAAGGGTCTGAAGAGGACCATCCGAAAGGTTTAGAGAGACCTATTTCTCCACTTAAAGTTGACTTGGAAAAACCACCACCTCCATTTCCTCAGAGGCTCCATCAACAAAATTTAGATAAATAATTTTCAAAACTTTTAGAAATTTTTAAGAAGCTTACAATTAATATTCCATTTTCTAAAGCCTTAGAACAAATGCCAAGCTATGTGAAGTTTATGAAGGATATTCTTAATAGGAAAAGGAACTCCAAAGATAACAAGATTATTGCACTTAGTGAAAAGTGCAGTGCTATAATTTAGAAAAAGCTTCCTGAAAAGCTTAAAGATCATGGTAGCTTTGCAATTCCATATGTAGCAGGAGATAGATTTTATGAGAAAGCTTTATGTGATTTAGGTGCAAGCATTAACATTATGTTATTATCAATATTTAAAAGATTGGGATTAGGAGAAATATCCCTTACTGCTGTAACTCTATAGTTAGCAGATCGTTCAATAACATATCCTAAAGGAGTTATAGAAGATTTCATGGTGAAAGTGGATCAATATATCTTTTCTAATGATTTCATTGTGATAGATATGGAGGAAGATAAAGAGATACCTATCACTTTAGGGAGACCTTTTCTAACTACAGGAAGAGCAATGATAGATGTACAAAAAGGGGAATTAACTATGCGCGTCAATGACCTGACAGTTACGTTTAATATTTCCAAATCAATAAAATATCCAGCAAAATGTAAAAATGATGAATGTTATAGAACGGATGTGATAATATATTTAAGTGGCTGTCATTTCAAAACAACTAATGAAGATAAATCTGAAATGAAAGAGTTGGAACACGAGCAAGAAGATGAATTAGATCAATTTGAAGAATCAAATTATGTTCGAGAAAGTTTTGAAGTTTTGGACACGACAAAAAAAGATAAATCTTTTAGTCCATCGATTGAAAACTTCCCGAACTTGAGTTGAAGTTACTTCCTGAACTTGAGTTGAAGTTACTTCCTGAACATTTAAAGTATGCCTTTTTAGGTGATTCCTCAACATTACCTGTTATAATTTCCTCAAAATTAACTATAGAAGAAGAAATGAGTTTAGTGAAAACTTTGAAGAGTTATAAGAAAGCCATTAAATGACAATTGCTATTATAAAACAAATCAGTCCTTCAATTTGTATGCATAGAAGTCATATGGAAGAGAACAGCAAACCCAGAGCTGATCCTAAAAGGAGATTAAATTCTGTTATGAAAGTGTTTGTTAAGAAAGAGATTTTAAAGTGGTTAGATGTTGGAATTATTTACCCTATTACAAATAGTGTGTGAGTTAGTCCAATTCACTGCGTTCCTAAGAAAGGAGGAGTGACTGTGACTATAAATGAACATAATGGTTAATACCAACAAGATAAGCGACAGGTGAAAAATATGCATTGATTATAGAAAATTAATTCTCACCACTAGGAAAAATCATTTTCCACTACCCTTTCTAGATCAAATGTTGGATAGACTAGCTGGGCATAAATACTTTTATTTCTGGAAGGATATATTTGTTATTACTAAATACAAATAGCTCTTAAAGATCAAGAGAAAACAACTTTTACCAGTCCTTATGGTACGTTTACTTTTAGAAGAAAGCCCTTTGGTTTATATAATGCCCTTGCTACATTTTAAAGATGTATGATGGCTACTTTCTGTGATGTAATTGAAAAAAAAATTGAATGTCTTATGAATAATTTTTTAATGTTTGGAACTTCATTTGAATCATGTTTGGAAGATTTTTCAAAAGTTCTTAACCACTGTGAAGAAACAAATTTAGTCCTTAAATGGGAAAAATGTCAATTTGTGGTAACGAAAGCAATTGTTTTATGACATCAGATTTCAGAAAATTAAATGGAAGTAGACCCTGCAAAAATTCAAGTGATCGCTAATTTATCTTACCGAACATATGTGAGGGAAATTAGAAGTATTTTAGGACATGTTGGATTCTACAGGTATATTAAAGACTATTAAAAAATTGCTAAGCCTCTATACCATGTGCTTGAAAAAGATGTAATTTTTAATTTTGATAAGAAGTGCCTAAAAGCTTTTGAATTATTAGAAGAAAAAGTAGTCACTACATCAATTATTGTTTCACCAGATTGGGAAAAAGCTTTTGAGCTTTTGTGTGATGCAAGTGATATGCTATTGGAGCAGTTTTAGAACAAAAGCATGATTTTCAAAGTAATTTACTATACTAGTAGAACTCTTAATGAAGCTGAAATCAATATACCACAATTGAAAAAGAGTTATTAGCAGTAGATATGCTTTTGACAAATTCAGGTCATACTTAATTGGAACTAAATATGTTGTGCATATTGATCATTCTGCTATTAAATACTTAATGAAAAATAAGGATGCAAAACCAAGACTAATAAGATGGATTCTTCTTTTGCTAGTATTTGAATTTGAAATAGTAGGTAGGAAGGGAGCTGAGAATCAAATTGTTGATCATCTGTCCAGGCTTGAACTAGAAAAACCACTCTATTTTAAAAAAGGAATTAATGAACATTTTCTAGATGAAGAATTGTTCGGTGTTAATGAGTGGTGTGTTTCATGGTATGCCGACATTGTGAACTTCATTATTAGTGATATTATACCTTATGGAATGACATACCAATAGAAGAGAAAATTTTTATCTCAAGATAAGACTTTTTTTGGGATGGCCCATTTTTATATAAACAAAGAAAGAATCATATTATTCAAATATGTGTGCCTTTAGAAGAAACTTATGAAATTATCCAAAAATGTCATATTCTTATTTTGGGGGACATTTTGGTGTTGATAAAACAACATACAAAATTTTGTAATATGGATTTTATTGGCCTACAATCTTTAGAGATGGTAATGCTTATATCAAAAATTGTGATCGATGTCAACGAGTATACAATATTTTTAGGGGACCATTTTAAGATATTTGATGTTTGGGGATTAGATTTCATGGGACCATTTATACCATCTTTCAGAAATTTATATATATATTGTTAGCAGTAGACTATGTATCCACTGACGGTGGAAGTCATTTTAGAAATGCAATGATGAAAATGTATTTAAGAAATATCATATTAATCATCGAATTGCCACTACGTATCATTCTCAGACAAGTGGTTTGGTTGAATCATCCAATTGAGAAATTAAAAGAATATTGGAAAAATCTGTGAAATCAACCAAAATGGATTGGTCAGTCAAACTTGAGTATGCTTTGTGGGCTTATGGGACTGCATATAGAACTCATATATAATTGTCCCCAAAAAGGCTAATATTTGGGAAAGCTTGTCATTTACCAGTTGAACTTGAGCATAACGTATAGCTATTAAAGAATTTAATTACAATTTAAAGGATGTAGGTGAGAAAAGACTATTGCAATTAAATGAGCTTGAAGAGATACAAAATGAATCTTATGAGAGTGTTAAGATTTATAAAGCAAAGATGAAGATGTTGCATTATTGGAGGATTCTTACTAAAAATTTTGAGCCAGGACAACAAGTTTTGCTTTTTAATGCAATGTTAAGATTATTTCCAGGCAAACTTAAGTCCAGGTGGACCATTTATTGTGATGAAAGTTTATCCCTATGGAGTTGTGGATATCAAAGATCCTAAAACTTATAAAATATTCAAAGTGAATGGTCATAGGATGAAACCCTACTTTTTAGGGAATCAACTTAAATTGAATGATCTTATGTCGTTGGGTCAAACAGAATAAGCACTGGTCGTGCTGACAATGTTAAACCAGGCTCTTTGTGGGAGGGAACCTATAGTAATTTGTGTGTTTGTTTTGAATGTTATGATGTTGTGTTTGATTTAGAAAATCTTTGGTAGTATATTGAATATATAATGATTTAGTAATGATTCTAGGACATTAAAAGATGACTTAGGCATGTTAGAATGAGTTTTTGTACGTTAAGCTGACCTGTGCTAAATTAAGCACTAGCGCTGAAGCGCCAACATTCGACGCTTAAGTGCGACAGTTTACTAAACACAAAAAATTAAGTTTCTAGAAGTTTTAAACATTGTTTAGTGGGTTAAAATGTTGGTTAGTGTTATGAGAATGTGTCTAGAAGTTTTAGTCATGATCTAGAGCCTATAAATAGAAGGGTATGAGGAAAAGTCTCACCACACTTCAAATTTAACCCTAAATTCTAAGTGAAGAGAGAGAGTTCTTGGAAAGATAACATCTTGGAAGAGTGATTTGAAGAAGAAGAAGGAAGCTATGAAGAAGAAGTTTGTTAGTCTTAGTGTGCAAGAGTTATACAACGGCTTTCTAGCCGTTATTATTGAAGGGTTAGTGGAGAAAATCACAAAAATTGAGGCTGACTTTGCTTCAATTGAAGCAAAAGTGATAGAAGTTAACACACATTTAGAGCATATTGGATGGCAACTTTAGATGCAATTTAGCCACACCAATTTTGTTGAAGAAGCAGACAAGGCTGTATTTGAAAACAAATGGATTGAATAAGACTCAACTAGTGTTCTTCATCACCATCCATTCTATCAGATTTATATTCCAAATTCCTAAGGAGAGACTAATGATAAGCTAGGATTCGTTCCACCGGAAGGAGAGTGGAATTAAGTTCTTTGTTTAGTGTTTATGTGTTAAGTGTTTATTTATAAGTGTTAAGGTTTTTTTGTGTGTTTTTAATGTTATGATTGTTTAGTGTTTGTGTTAGGAACTATCTCATTCAAGACTCTTTGGATTGAGAAATTATGTAATGAAAATAAATGTAATTTTTTTGTGAATTAATGTATGTGTTTGTTTGTGTGAAATTTTGTTTTATTTTGTGTTGAATCGAATTATTTAAGATTGGTGAATCTTGAGGAAGAGCAGATCTAAAAGGGAAGGAAAAAATTAATAGAGATTTATAAGACAATTTAGTAGTGCTTGAATTAATATAGAAGTGCATGTTACTTTTAACCAAAAATATAGAAATTTGTGCACTGGCACCTAAGCACCAAGACCCCCCGCTTAAGTGCAGGCACGGTGGAAGTTAATCCAAAAGATCAAAATAAAGAGAAAATTAAAGATATTCAATTACGAAGTGGAAAAGAAGTTGAAACAAGGACCCAAAGAGAAACTGAAGTTGATGAAGAGAATGAAGCCATGGAAAGTGCCCAAAATGAAAATGAACAAACACAAGGTCCTTTAGAAAAACCACTACCTCCATTTTCTCGAAAACTGAAGCAGAAGAACAAAGATAATTAATTTACAAAATTTTTATAAATCCTTAAGAAGTTAATGATAAACATACTTTTTATTGAAGCTTTGGAATAAATGCCAAGTTATGTGAAATTTATGAAGGATATACTAAATAAGAAAAGGAGGTTTACAGATTATGAGACTGTTGCACTCAGTGAAGAGTGTAGTGCTATTATTTAGAAAAAGCTTCCTAAAAAATTAAAAGATCCTCATAGTTTTACTATACCTTGTGCTATTGGTGAAACTTTTTTTGGAAAAGATTTATGTGATTTATGAGCTAGTATCAATCTTATGCCTTTATCGATCTTTAAACATTTAAATTTGGGAGAGATTTCCCCTACTGCTGTAACTCTTCAGTTAGTTGATCGATCAATAACTTATTCAAAAGTAGTTATAGAGGATGTATTAGTAAAAGTGGATAAATTTATTTTCCCTATAGACTTTATAGTATTGGATATGGAGGAAGATAAAGAAATTACTATTATTTTAGGGAGACCATTTCCTGCAACTGGTAGAGCTGCGATAGATGTGCAAAAATGAGAATTTATAATGAGAGTTAATGATCAAGAAATAATATTTAATATTGCAAAAGCTATGAAATATCCAGCAATAGAAAAAGATAATGAATGTTTTAGGATGGAAGTAACCGATTATCTAAGTAATGAGAAATTTAAGAATGAGTTTGAAGACAAATTAAAGCAAGGAGAATTTTTTGAAACAAGAACGAAATAAAAGATGAAGATTTGGATTATATTCAGGGCAAATTTGAAACTTTAGATTTATTGGAAAAAGATAATAAAAAACTTATTCCTTCAAGTATTAAACCACCTGAACTTGAACTGAAAATATTACCTGCCCATTTAAAATATGTGTTTCCAGGAGAGTCATCTATATTTCCTGTCATTGTATCTTCTGAATTAACAAAAATTCAAGAAGATAAATTAATAGAGATGTTAAAAAATATAAAAAGCCTTTTGAATGGACTTTAGCAGACCTTGAAGGAATTTGTCCTTCTATTTGTATGCACAGAATCCTATTAGATGATCAATAAGAACCTAAAGCTGATCCTCAGAGGAGATTAAACCCAATAATGAAAGAATTAAAAAAGAAATTTTAAAATGGCTAGATGCTGGAATTATATATCATATTTCAGACAATGCTTGGGTAAGTCTAATTCACAGTGTTTCAAAAAAAGGATGAGTGAACGCTGAAGAAAAAGAGAAAAATAAATTAATACCAATAAGACAAGTTACTGGTTGGCGAATTTGTATTGACTATAGAAAATTAAACATGACCACCAGAAAATATCACTTTTCCTTTACCTTTTCTAGACCAAATGTTGGATAGATTGGCTAGGAACAAATATTATTGCTTTTTAGATGGATATACCGGTTATCACCAAATTCCAATAACTCCAGAGGTTCAAGAGAATATAACATTTACTAGTCCATATAGAACATTTGCTTTTCGTAGAATATCTTTTGGACTATGCAATGCACCTATAACATTTCAAAAATGTATGATGTAAACCTTTAGCAATTTTATTGAACATGGAATGGAAGTGTTTATGGAAGATTTTTTGTGTTTAGAACTTTGTTTGAATTATGTTTAAATAATTTAGAAAAAGTTCTGGAAGTATGTGAAAAAATCAACCTAGTACTTAATTGGGAAAATTGTTAAATTTATGGTTGTAGGAGGAATTGTACTTGGGCATAAAATTTCTAAAAATAGCATGGAAGTAGATCCTGCAAAAATTCAATTTATTAAAAAATTACCACCTCCGACTAATGTTAAAGGGGTAAGTAGTTTTTTAGGACATGCTGGTTTCTACAGGCGTTACATAAAAAATTTTTTCTAAAATAACTGGTCATAATGCCAACTTTTAGAAAAGGACATGAAATTTGATTTTAATGAGGAATGCATAAAATAATTTGAATTATTAAAAGAAAAATTAATCACTGCACCTATAATATTTTCACCTGATGGGAGAAACCATTTGAAATAATGTGCGATGCTAGTGATTATGCTATTGGGCCTGTGTTAGAACAAAGGCACAACAAAGTTTTTAAAGTAATATATTATGATAGTAAAACTCTAAATGATGTTCAAATTAACTACACTACTGCTGAAAGAGAGTTACTCACTATTATTTATGCCTTTGATAAATTTAGACCTTACTTAATTGGAACTAAATTTATAGTGCTACAGATCATTCTGCTATTAAATACTTGATGCAAAAGAAGGATGTTAAACAAAGATTAATTAGATGAATACTTCTATTGCAAGATTTTGATTTTATCATAGTTAATAGAGAGGGAAATGATAATCAAATAGCTCATCATTTGTTTAGACTAGAAAGAGAAATATTAACTAATTTTGCAAATGTAATTTTAGAGAATTTCCCTGATGAACAATTATATAGTATTGATGAAATGAATGTACTGTGGTATGTCGATATAGTAAATCATATTGTAAGTGATATTTTACCACTTGATATCAAAAATCCAAAATTAAAGAAATATATGATTCAAAATTCTATTTTTAGGATGATCCATATCTATATAAATAATGTAAAGATCTAATTATTAGAAGGTGTGTGCCTTATGAAGAAACTCAACAGATAATTGAAAGATGCCATGATTCTAAATTTGGAGGAACTTTTGGAATGAATAGAACTGCATGTAAGATTTTGCAAGCTGGATTTTATTGTCCTACTCTTTTAGAGATGTTAATGAATATATTAAAACATGCGATCGATGTCAACGAGTAGGAAATATTTCTAGAAGAAATGAAATGCCTCTAAATTACACATTAGAAGTTAAAATTTTTTATGTGTGGGGATTAGATTTTATGGGATCATTTATGCCTTCATTTGAGAATTTATATATATTTCATGTTGTTGATTATATGTCCGAATGGATTGAAACTATTGTTGTACCTAGATATGAAGCTTGGAGTGTTTCTAAATTTTTAATTAAAAATATTTTTACAAGATATGGAATGCCGAGAGTAATTATTATGATGAAGGATCTCATTTTAGGAATAAGAGAATCAAAAAATTGATTAATAAATATGATGTTATGCATAGATTCTCTACTGCTTATCATCCCAAACTAGCGGTCTAGCAGAGATATCAAATCGTGAAATTAAATGAATTTTAGAAAAAGTTGTAAATCCTTATAAATTGGATTGGTCTTCTAGATTAGATACTGCATTATGGGCATACATAACTGCTTATAAGACTCCCATAGGAATGTCCCCATATAAACTTATTTTTGGAAAAACATGCCACTTAGTAGTAGACTTAGAGCATAAAGCATTTTGGGCTATTATGGAATTTAATTTTAATTTAAAAGATGCTGTTGAGAAAAGATTATTGCAACTCAATGAACTTGAGGAGATTAGAAATGAAGCATATGATAATGCAAAAATTTATAAAGAAAAAATGAAAATATAATATGATCGGATGATTCTTCAAAAGAAGTTTGAACCTGGACAAGCAGTTTTATTATATAATATAAGATTGAGATTATTTTCAGGAAAACTGAAATCTTGATGGTTATGACCATTTAAAGTGATTAAAGTCTATCATTATAGAACTGTTGTTGTTAAAGATCCTAACACTAGAAAGATATTTAAAGTTAATGGGTAACGATTGAAACATTATTATGAAGGGCATATACCACGATTTAAAGAAGTTTTAATGTTAAGCCGACCAAACTAATCAAATGGTATGTCGGGCTGACAATGTTAAACCAAGTGTTTTATGGGAGGCAACCCATATAAAAATATATATATCTATGTATTCCTGTTTTGTTTGAGAAGTATTTATATATTAGTAGATAATAATCCTACACAATTTTACATATTATAAATTAAGACACATACTGGTATTAGAGGAAACTTTGGAATCGAATTGATCGAAAACATGAAAAGACACAATTTTGGCCTCAGCGCCGACGACGCCCGCAGACAGACCAAAGAGCCGATAGCACCATCGGGAGCGCCAATGCCTTTGATAGCAGTTTGATGGTTTAGGACAGATTTTTGCAGACTTTAGCAGGATTTCACACCATAATTACTATCGGGAGGTGTTTTTAAAGTCTTAAAAACAGCCTTGGTGACCAGAAACTTCCTGTTTTTGAATTTCATGGCCTCAAATTCTAGAAATACTTCCAGTTATGGAGTTTTTAATAGAAGAAAGTTTATTAGCTTTGAAGCACAAAGATTATACGGCAAAGTTATTACAAAGAAGAGGCTTATCAAGGAGAGAGGCTTTGCTTTATCAATCACAGATTGATTAATCCAAGTTCTCTAATTGATAAAATCATTTTACAAAGGTGATGGGAAGTTTTGTGCTACACTACCATTGCAGTTGTTGTACCAGTAGTGAAGCAATTCTATGCCAACTTACATGGAATTACCCAAGAAGTTGTCTTCATACGAGGTAAGGCTGTACCATTTACTCCTGCACAAATCAATGAGTTGTATATGATAGAAAATGTTCCAATCTGTCATTATACAAATTTTATCCCTACAAGAGATTTGATGTAAGATGTTTATAATTTTCTGACAAATGAAAGTGATATTTGGGAAATGCGAGATGAAGAATAGGTTAGTTTCTCTGCTTCATTGCTTAATTTAATATCAAAGCAGTGGCATTTCTTCATTTCTGCAAAATTACTCCCTACCATGAAGATTAGTAGAGTCGCCAAAGAAAGTGCTATTTTGAATATTGCATTCAAATGGGGAAACCCATTGATATAGGATCTATCATATTTAAATTTGTTATGGGAATTATTATGAATAGGCCAATTTATTGACTTGGGCATCCTTCCATAATTTTCCTACTTTTCAGTCAATCTCAAGTTCCACATGATAGTTGGAAAAAGTTTTATTACCTTTGGAGCCCATGATTCCTACTGATGATAATTATTTTGGGAATGGGAATGAAGCATTAGATATTATCTTAGATCACTCATTACATGCTTCAACTCCATTGATGCCACCAACAGTTGGAAGTTCACTTGCTGTAGAAAAGAAATTGAAGAAAATTGAAAAAGAACTTCAGAGTATTATGAATATAATATGAGATCTTAAATACCTTTTTGATCACCTAGATTGGAGGATGAAAGAGAATTTTTATTTTACTGGAATATTTGAAGCAAGAATAGTGTGAATTTTTAAAGAAAAATGATGGATCAAAGAAAATTTGACTGATCGATTCCCATACCGACCCTTCTACAATCTGTACGTTCATTACCAGTTGATGGGAGATAAAAGAGAAGGAGAAAGCACTGAAGATGAGGCAGAATAATTGAAGAAATTGGACTCTCTCTCTACTAGTTTAAAGTACTTATGCACTTAATGTGATTGTGTGGATTTGATTTAGTTTGCTTTGCTTTAGAATTCTGAACTTTGATTATGTGTATAGTATTATGTCAGAATTTAGTGTTGTGGTTTGATTTCTACATTAATTTATCATTTAGTTTGCTTAATATATGTGAAAGTGTGATTAGAAAAAAGTGTTTGTAAAAGTATATTTTCATATATAAAAGTTAGTTTGTTGTTGTTTGTGAAAATATTTATTCGTGAATTATTGTCAGATAAAAATTTGTCTTTAAAAATACTAAAAAAACTTTGGAGAAAATTGAAAGGAAATTGAAAATTGAAAAAATTGAAAAATGAAATTTTTAGGCCTTCAACGTCGACGGCGCTGGCATGGGCGCCGACGGTGCCCTCAACCCAAGAATAGCCTTTAACCCGTTAAATTTTGCAATTTTTACCATAAATCCCCATTTTTACCCTTTGAGTCACTTTCCACCTCAGATTTTTGCACCTAGGGCTCGCATTTGCTTGGATTGAAGGCGATTTTATGGCAAAGGAACTTTGGATTTCATCTTCTCTAGATAAGAGCTACACTTTGAACTAAAAAAATTTGATTTTGACCAAGGATTTATCTCTCATTATCGAGATACAAAAATTTTGAAATTTTTTTTAGAGATTTTGAGAAAATCCTTTAGTGAAGAACTCTTAGTAGATTTAATTATTAAGCATTTTACTTTGTGATTTTTGGAATTTTTGGAATTTATTAATTTTTTTTTCAAATTTTCTCTGGATTTCCCATGGCACCAAGAATGAGCAAAAGAAAAAAAGAAAAGTAGATTATGATGAACAAAAATTTGTTAGTTTCAGGGCTAGTGCTCGATTCAATAGTCTACGTGAGCATAAAAAAGTAATTTTGGATCGTGGTTTTAAGAATTTGGGAGGAGAAGTCGAGCAATTAATCAATGCTCGACAGTGGGAAAATTTTTGATATTTTACAATCGATGTGATTATTGGTTTAGTAATGGAATTCTATGCCAACTGTACTGAAGCTTCTGATGACTTTGTTTTTCTTCGTTGGAGAAAGGTGAAGTTTTCTCTAAGAAAAAAGAATGAGTTTTATCAGTTGGAAGATGTTTATAGTTGTCAGTATAAATCATTTTCTGCTACTAATGAGGCCATAGATGAGGTTATTTCTTTTCTTACTGATGGAAGAGGGACCTGGAAAGTCAAAAATGGTGTTAAGGTAAACTTTCCTCTTTCAATGCTTGATGTAGTATCTAAGACCTGACACTACTTTATTTCTGGAAGAATGATTCCGACAAATCATCATAGTGAGGTGACCAAGGATAGAGCCATCCTGAACTTCTGCATTCAGCAGGTGATGAGGTTAAATTTAGGCTCTATTATCTATATGAAAACTTGATCTATTGCTTTGGGAGAGACCACTAGTGGTTTGGCACACCCTACACTAATTTTTACACTCTATGAATAAGCAGGAGTTAATTTTAGACCTTTGGAAGAGAGGATTGAGCTTTTAAGGCCTATTGGTCCTGTCAATATAAAGACATATGAATCTCATGTTGGCTGGAGATCTAGAAGTAAGACCAGAGATATTCCTTCTACTTCAAGAACCCCTACTTCTAGTGACCCTACTAACCGAGAAATTTTAGACCAGATGATGATCCAGCAGGGAGATATCTTAAGAATAGATCACAGGTTACAAAACATGGATGCCAAAAGTACTCACACAGATGATTTGATACGACAAAAGTTCAAATATGATGCTGCTTATGATGATGTCTTGGTGAGATACATAAAGGGTGATCATTCAATTCAATTTCCTAATCACCCTTTTTTTACTCCATATTAGTGGTAGAATTTAGATGTAGAAGAAGAAGATGATGATGAGGATTGGTGATTTGATTTTTTTTAGTTTATGTTTGATTTCACTTTGTTATTGTGTTTTTTGTTTTTGTTATATTATTGAGACTAATTGTTAGATTGTGAGACTTTGTTTTGTTGTTATGTTGAGATGTGAACTGTAGTTTGTAAAACTATTTTCATTTCTGAAATTTAGTTTAATTTTATTGTTATTTTTTGTATTTAATTCAATGTATTGTAATTAACTCTCTCTTAGCAGATTTTATATGTATTATGTGCAATTTAATGTTTTAAGTCTTGTAGATTTTATATTAGCACCTGCAGTATTTCAGAATTAAATTTTCAAAATCAAAACCTTCAATAGGTATGTCTTTTCTTTATGTATTTAACGTTTTCTTTTACCCTTTATTTTTCAGTTATTCATGCTAAATCTTTTAAAAATTTAAGTTTGGGGGGGGGGAAGAAAAATTCCTTTTTAAAGAAATAAACTTAATTTTATTTGTCCTCACTTAGCTATATTTAAAAAAAAAATTAAATTTAACATGAACTGTGGTATTAAGGGTTAACTTTAGATAACTATATTTATGTTTCTAATAATAAAGTAAACTTAAGTAAAAATTTTCAATAATAAAAGTTAATTTTAGAGATTAAGATATTTGGTATAAAAGAAAAAAGACTATGTTTTTCTATTTTAAGTAAAGAAAATTGTATTTTTTAAATATTAAAAATCCTAAAGGTTCATGTAAGAAGAAAAGAATTAAACTTTATGAAATCTTTAAGCTAATATAAATGTGTTAAGTGAAGAAATGTTTGACTTTAAGAAGAGGATAGTGAAGTTCAAAATCATTGAAGGCTATCAGATATAGTAATCCTCACATACAAAAAAAATAAGAGAAGAAAAGAAAAGAAAAGAAAATAAAAGATGTGGGGAGAAGCTTGAGGAGATGCCTAATTTAAAATTGGCTTCACTTGAATCAATTTAAAAAAGAAGGCTTGATACATTTTCTAAACTTTTATTTGAGTATTAGTTTATTTACTAATAAAGTTTTATAAGTTCTTTTTCATATGAATACTTTAAGTGATCTTAATATGACAATTTGCAATTTTTCTTGAAAAGATTAGAGAATCAGAAATCTTGGACTTGATTGCTAAATATTCTTATACCTTTAGTATTAACTAGAGTTGTTTTGAATTTTTCTTAAGTTATGTTATTGTATTTAGTGGAATAAGATATTGAAATCTAAAAGTTAAATTCTTTAACATAAGTCATATTTTTATATAGTTGAGGAGTTACTTGAGGACAAGTAACATATATGTTTGGGGGATTTTGATACACCAAAAATATATGCATTTTTATACTCATATTTTATACTCATTTTTGGTGATATTGCACTTTAATCTAAGGTATTTTTATGTTTTCTTGCAGGTTGTTGAATTTTAGGACTTGAAGCAAAAAGGATGAAATTTGGAGCAAAAATGAAGAAGTCAAAAATTTGTTCAGCGTCGACGGCGCTATTTGATAGAGAGTGGCAAATTAAATTGCGGAACATTAGCGCCGACAGTGCCAAAATGGGCATGACGGTGCCAATGTTGGTTCAACCCCTGTTTCTATAAGAATCGACCAATTTGGATGTTTTTTGAAGATTTTTTGGAGGCACCTATTGGAGAACCGACTCTAGGCTTTATTTAGGGCCAAAATTGATCAGAAAAGTGACTCTTCCTGAAATCTCATCGCCCTAATTCAACCATCTATGCACCACACATTCTTCTATTTTTTATTCCACAACCATTTAGAGTCCATTGTTCTTATAATTTAGAGTTTTCTGGTGAGATTAAGTGTGAACTCTTCTCTAAGAGTGTTGGAGAAGAGAAATGTGATAGATTCTTCTTTCTACATTTTATTATAAGAGGCTACAAGGGATTTTCTTTGAGAAAGAGTTTCAGATAAGTCTTGTTTGTTTATTAGTATTGTATCAAAATTCTTTTATATATGAAATTTGTGTTTTGTTATATCTTTCTCATGAAGTCTGAGTAGTTTACTTTACCTTTCTCCTGACTCTGAGATATAGTAAAATGAAGAGATAATATGGATGTGCCAATATTAAAATATAAAATAAATTGTGATGAATTTTCAACTCGAAACTTAATTTAGTTTTCGATCTGGCCAATTGAATTATTAAAATATGTTTTGAAACATATGTTCTGGGAAATGGAGTATGAGTTCTACAACAGAGTGGGGATCACATTTGATTCCATGAATGAGAATTTTGTTCATGGAATTAAGTGCAAATAAATAGGAAAATATACTTTATTGGGTGTAGAATTAGATAATCTTTAGAGTGACAAACTAAAATCCCTAATTTTTTCTTAGTGTTTAAAAACTAAAGCAAGAGTTAGCCTTCAGGTGAAGGGAATTGGGAGCTCTGGAATGGGAGCCAGTATCCTCCTAGCCTAACCATGGATTTAGGGACTAAACCTGGCATTAGCTAATGATTTTCTATAACACTGTATCAGGGTAGAGAATTAAAACTGCTCCTATTTGGCATAATACATATTTGAACCATTTATCTTATCTCATTTTAACAAAACCCACTGTAGTGGGAAAGATGCTTTTTCACATAAGAAATCTTCATCACATAAATATAATATAATAGTTTAGTAGTTACTATTTAAACTTTATATTTCAGTTTTGTTATTAGTTAAATAATTTAGTTTTGATAATATCTCAACATTCAAAATTAGTGATAGTAATTTCGTTTTGACTTTCTGTGAATTTTCTAGTAAATTTATCATTTGAAATTTAAACCTTCCCCGTGGGATCGATATTTGGGGCTTAAATAGAAAGTCTTTATTACTTAATAATGATGTGTATACTTGCATATAATCCAAAAATTAATTTCTTAAATTTCTAATTCATAAAATATTGCATCAAGCTTTTGGCATCGTTGCATAGCGGAGTCAACTATATAATTTTTACACAACTATATCACTTCGGGATCAAGAAGTCTTGTTAGCAACCGTAGGTTACCTCCTATGAGAGATTATTGATCATCCAATATAGAAGTCTTAATTTAGTTACAATTTTTGTTTTCTGATGTGATTAAACATTGAGTTATCTTATATTTTGAATGTTGTGGTGGTGAATTTTATCTTGGTTGATTTTAGTTTTGGTTTTGGTTTGGTGGCTATCCTAGCAGTTTTTTTTTTTCATGCAGGGGATATCGTTGTTTAACATGCAAGTTTTATAAGCATAAAAATAAAATGTGGAAAGTTAAAGAGAAAATGGTATTGTAAACTCTAAAAATGTACCTGGCGAGTCTTTTCGTTCCACCTCCTGAGAGGTCAGTACTTGTAAGGCATGTATATAATATTGCAAGGAATTTAAATTTTAAGAGTAGATGAAGGTTTAACTACCAAACCCCAGGCTATGATTTTGTTTAATTTTGGGAGATCCTATTGGATAATTTTAGAACAAAATATGACAAGTTCAATTTGCCCTTCAAAATATCCAAAGGGTTTCAAAGTGTTGAGGGAATGACCCTAAACTACTTTAAGGCTTTCTTAAATTATTTCTAGTTCATTTTGAGCTTATCATATTGTTTTATCAATCATTCAAGGTTGAAGTGTGACTACCCCATTGCTCAGTGAAGCTTAACAATTTAATTATCCCAATGATAGGATACTCGATTAGTCAATTAATGTTTCATTTAAAAGTTATATGAGTGGATGCCCCTAAGGCAAGTATAGGTTATTTAAGATTATGGTGCCCATAAATAAGGTCACGCTTATAGTTTTTAATGATTTTAATCACCAATTATGTTATCTTCTAAATCCGATCAATTGAGTTTAAACATCAAGCCTAGGTCACTACTAAGCCTTTAACAATCCTGATAAGTGAAATGTTGGTTATCAAAATTTTGATTCAAGTGATGTGTATCCTTATTAAATGATCACATCATCTTTAACTTTGGGCTTAAGAAAATTACACTATCATCTTTTCGACTTAAGCCCATTACTTAAGAATCGTCTGATCTTAATTGACTTCAAAGTCAAGAAGGTTGGGAGGATTATGA
>NEWO01001006.1:75143-90049 GCA_003013225.1 Phalaenopsis aphrodite
ATTACTTAATAATGATGTGTATGCTTGCATATAATCCAAAAATTAATTTCTTAAATTTCTAATTCATAAAATATTGCATCAAACTTTTGGCACCATTGCATAGCGGAGTCAACTTTATAATTTTTACACAACTATATCACTTCGGGATCAAGAAGTCTTGTTAGCAACCGTAGGTTACCTCCTCTGAGAGATTCTTGATCATCCAATATAGAAGTCTTAATTTAGTTACAATTGTTTTTTTCTGATGTTTGTGATTAAACTTTGAGTTATCTTATATTTTGAATGTTGTGGTGGTGAATTTTATCTTGGTTGATTTTAGTTTTGGTTTTGGTTTGGTAGCTATCCTAGCAGTTTTTTTTTTCATGCAGGGGACATCGTTGTTTAACATGCAAGTTTTATAAGCATAAAAATAAAATGTGGAAAGTAAAAGAGAAAATGGTACTGTAAACTCTAAAAATATACCTGGCGAGTCTTTTTGTTCCACCTCCTGAGAGGTCAGTACTTGTAAGGCATGTATATAATATTGCAAGGAATTTAAATTTTAAAAGTAGATGAAGGTTTAACTACCAAACCCCAGGCTATAATTTTGTTAAATTTTGGGAGATCCTAGTGGATAATTTTAGAACAAAATATGACAAGTTCAATTTGCCCTTCAAAATATCCAAAGGGTTTCAAAGTGTTGAGGGAATGACCCTAAACTACTTTGAGGCTCTCTTAAATTATTTCTAGTTCATTTTGAGCTTATCATATTATTATATCAATCATTCAAGGTTGAAGTGTGACTACTCCATTGCTCAGTGAAACTTAACAATTTAATTATCTCAATGATAGGATACTCGATTAGTCAATTAATGTTTCATTTAAAAGTTATATGAGTGGGTGCCCTAAGGCAAGTCTAGGTTATTTAATATTATGGTGCCCACAAATAAGATCAGGCTTATAGTTTTTAATGATGTTAATCACCAATTATGTTATCTGCTAAATCTGATCAATTGAGTTTAGACATCAATCCTAGGTCACTATTAAGCCTTTAACAATCATGATAAGTGAAATGTTGGTTATCAAAATTTTCATTCAAGTGATGTGTATCCTTATTGAATGATCACATCATCTTCAACTTTGGGCTTAAGAAAATTACACTATCATCTTTTCGACTTAAGCCCATTACTTAAGAATCGTCTGATCTTAATTGACTTCGAAGTCAAGAAGGTTAGGAGGATTATGATTTTGTTGATGTTGTGCAAGGGTTGTGAGTGAGTTTCTACCTTTTAATCCCATTGTATTTTAATCATCCAAACATGTTTATTAAGATCAAAATTACCCATTTTGCCCTTGAGGCACTTCACCTCATAACTCACTAAACTCAACTCAAATGACTTTGAGGGTTTAAAGTGTCATATCTATGAGGTAATTATAATGTTAGAGGAGAAGATGTGGACCTCTCAAGATTTTAATTTAATTTAGATATCTATTTAAATTTATAAACATAAGAATTTCAAAAGTTAATTTATTTAGCTTTCCAAAGTAAAGTTTTTATTTATGGAAAAATTATTAGAGGTTTCCTAAGGTCAAAGAAACACTTAAACAAGATTTCATGGTCTTTTGAATTAATTTATTATAATTATTTTAATGTGTAAATAAGAAAAACCAACTTTTAAGCCTTTAAAAATTATTTTTAATTTATGAAAAATTAAGAAAAATATTTTGGTATTTTTAGGATTTTTAATTATTTTTAATCATTTTAAATCCAAAATGAAGCTCAAATCAAGTATTTTACCAAAATAACTTTTATTTTTCCTAAGTGCCTCTGATTACAAGGAACTTAGAAACCACTTTTCATAATTTTCCCAAGTGTAATTAATTTTTTATAATTATTTTTGTACAAAAATACAGAATCTTCTAAAAAAATCAACTTTGGTGCTTGGACTTAGTCAAATAATTTTCAAATTTTTACAGTGCATAAATATGATTTTTATGAGCAATATGGATTTGATTTTCTCAATTTTTTATAAGTATTTAATTTACATAAATTAATACAAGATATATGCATTTAATTAAATATATAGATTCACAAGGTAATCCAAAGCATCATGATATTTTTTATAAACTTCTCTGACCATAAGAAACCTACCAAAATTACTCTCATAATTTTTCAAGTGATATCTTGATTTATATAATTAAAATAAGCCAAAATGGCCACTCTAGCTTGAAAATTAGGGTTGAGAGCATAGAGATGCCCTCTGACCTTGGAAAAATCAGAAAATATGGCCTCTGTCATGAGGAATGAACCCTCAAAATTTCAAGCCATGGTGAGCAATATTTAATCATGGAGAATTAAAATAGCATAGAGGGTATTTAATTCATTAAAAATCATATGTTTGTCAAATAATTTTTATTTTTAATCCACATTATTCTCCTCAATCAGATGATTGTGGTAGCTTCGATTGGGTCCAACAAACCTCCGGATGAAGCCCCAAGCCTTGGTGAATTGTCTAGGTATGAATTCAATCAAACTCAATTTCATGTGTTGGTCTAGAGATATGTTAGAGGCTATTTCATATGGGGATTTTGTGGGGAATCAACTTCTCTTATTGCAGGGATGGTGCGTGCACAATTAATTGAAGTTTTGTGCATTATAGGGATGTGGAGAGTTTTGCCCTAGTTTTAGGGAAAATTTTAGTGAAGAAGTTGGCTCTGTGGGATGGCTATCAATAGCTGAGAGCAAGGAGATTGCACTCGGGATGGTTTGGAGAAGCTCTGGTGACATTTTGGCAGAGTTTCCTTAAGGTTCCAAGCACACTTCTCTTTGGTCGTGGAGAGCTCCATTTAAATCAATGGTTGTCTGGTAGAGCTTAGGGCTTGGAGTTGGGTACTAAAGCTTGCTGAGGTGGAGGGAAGAAAAGTTCTAATGGCCAATGGGAGTGAGCCAAGTCAGGGAGGTTCAATTTTCGGTTTTGGCCACTTGAGGCTCCCTTGGGCTGGCTGCTACCGGCGGTTGAGGAGGTGGCTGGCCAGGGTTTAGTCACTTCTTGTCTCAGGGAGGTCAGGGGGTGCTTAATGATGGTTAACCCCCAAAGGTAAGCAATGATAAAGTATATATTTCAATTTTAGGCCAAATATGGGGTGAAATCCCTTAAAACAAGGGACCATTGGTCCATAGCTCATTTTGGTTGGTTTAGATGGGTCTAGCTTGTTCCATAGGGTGGACTTGGTGGTTATGGTGTCATCAATTTGGTGTTTTAGGCATGGCTAAGTCAATTTTGGTGCATGGGTCCAATCTGGGTCCAAATGACTAAACGTTGGGTTTGGGTTAGGCTAGCCATGACTTTGAGCTCAATTGATTAATCAAAATTGTGTAAATGATTGTTATGAAGATTTTTTGTGAAGGATTTAAATGATTTTGAGTTTAATTGGAAGCTCAATTTGAAGGATTTAGAGATTTTGGCCAATTTGGGCATGTTAGATTATTTAATCTTCATAACAATCATGTTTGCTAGGCTAGTGGGTTAGGAAGCTAGGCTAGTTAGGCTAGCCATGACTTTGAGATTTACCCAAATTGACCAAAATCTCAAAATCCTTCAAATTTGAAGCATTGTGAGATTTTGGTCAATTTGGTGTCTTAGGCTAGGTTAGTCAATTTGGGTAAGCTCAAAGTCATGGACAAATGAAATCCCCAGTTGGGTTTGGGTTAGGCTAGCCATGACTTTGAGATTTACAAACCACCCTATATGAGCTATGGACCAATGAAATCCCCATTGGGGTCCTCTATGTACTGGTCTTAGCTAAACCCTAGCCTAGGGCTAGTGGGTCTAGGGGACCATCTACATGAGTCTCCCAAAAGATCAAGGGATCAAAGTCAACAACTTTGGGTTTAGGGTTGTGAGTCGATATAGGTCATAGTGAGTGCAGGTGAGTGAATTAGCTCTAGACCAACACCCAAGTTCAACCCTAAGGAACAGTCCTAGGGGAACTCTCCTTGAGCTCCCTCATAGTGATCACACCTACTAAGTACTTGAGATTATGATCAATATGTAGAGCTTTAATTTGAGCAAAGCGGAGTTTAAAATTTCTAATTGTGAGGGTTCCTTTCTAGTTTTCTAAAAATAATCAACAATAAAGTCCTATGGCTAGACCCTAGGCTACTGAAGATGGAAAACTAAACCTCAACCAAAAGTGAGGTCAAAAATACCAACAGAAGAGGAAATTTTTATTTAATGTTAAGACTTATTTTTTGGATGACCCATTTTTATATAAACAAGGAAAGGATTTGATTATTTGAAGATGTGTACCTTTAAAAGAAACTTATGAAATTATCCAAAAATGTCATAAGTATGATTTTGGGGAAAATTTTGGTGTTGAAAAAATAACATACAAAATTTTACAATTTGGATTCTATTGGTCTACTATCTTTAGAAATATTAATGTTTATATCAAAACTTTTGATAGATGTCAATGAGTAGGCAATATTTCTAAAAGAAATGAGATGCCTGTCACTTATATGCTATAAGTTGAAATATTTGATTTTTTAGGATTAGATTTCATCGGACCATTTATACCATCTTTTAGAAATTTATTTATATTGTTAGCAGCGGACTATGTATCCAAACGGATACAAGTTCTTGCTTTACCTCAATGTGATGCTCAAAGTATTGCAAATTTTTTTTTAAAAAACAAACATATTTTGTAGATTTGGGATGCCGAGAGTGATCATAACTGATGGGGGAAGTCATTTCAGAAATGCCATAATGGAGAAATTATTAAAGAAATATCATATAAATCATAGAATTGCTACTGCTTATCATCCTCAGACAAGTGGTTTGGCTGAATTTTCCAATTTGTAAATTAAAAGAATTATGGAAAAATTTGTGAATCCAATAAAAATGGATTGGTCAGTCAAACTTGACTATGTTTTGTGGGCTTATAGGACTGCATACAGAACTCCTACATGAATGTTTTCATGTAGGCTAATATTTGGGAAAGCCTGTCACTTATCATTTGAACATGAGCATAAAGCATAGTGGGTAATTAAAGAGTTCAATTATAATTTAAAAGATGCTGGTGAGAAAAGATTATTGCAATTAAATGAGCTTGAAGAGATAAGGAATGAATCTTATGAGAGTGCTAAGATATACAAAGAAAAGATGAAGATGTGGCATGATCGAATGATTCTTATTAAAAATTTTCAACCAAAACAAAAATTTTTGCTATATAATGCAAGGTTAAGATTATTTCTAGGCAAACTTAAGTCAAGGTGGATGGTCCCATTTGTTGTGATGAATGTTTATCCTTTTGGAGCTGTAGATATTAAAAATCCTAAAACTGAGAAAGTATTTAAAGTGAATGGTCATAGACTGAAACCTTATTTTGTAGGGGATTTGAGTAAATTTAACAATCTAATGATGTTGGGTCAACCAGAATAAGCACTGTTTACGTCGGGCAGACGAAGTAAAACAAATTGCTTTGTGGGAGGCAACCCATAGTTATCGGTGTGTTTTTCCTTCGATTGTTGTTTATGTGTGATTAAGAAAATTTGGGGTAATATTTTCGAGAATATTATGTGTTAATATTGATTTTAAGACTTTATTTAGTGACCTATACATGCTAAAACGAGTATTTGGATGATAAGTTAATTGGTGCAAAATTGAGCACTAGAGCTTAAGCGCCAAAATTCAGCGCTTAAACGTAGATGTTAAAAACCATGTGTGAAATTCAATTTCTAAAATATTTAACTGGTAATTGGTTGACTTAAACGTGTCATAGCAGTTTTAGGGCGTGCCTAGAAGTTATTTGAGGGATTTAGGCCTATAAATAGAAGGGTTTTATGATGGAATTTCACCCCAAAATCATTTTTAGCCCTAAAGTGTAAGAGAAAGAGAGATTTAGAGAAAATGTCTTCATGGGAGATGGATTTGAAGAAAAAAGAAAAGGCCATGAGGAAAAAATTCATTAGTCAGAGTGCACAAGAGATGAATAACGATTTCTTAGACGTTAGTATTGAAGGAATAGCGAAAAAGATCAACAAAATTGAGACTAGCGTGGCTTTACTTGAGATAAAGGTAATTGAATTTAATGCAAATCTTTAAAGGAAATGCAATTTAGTCATACTAGTTTTATAGTGGAAGCGAATAAGGTGATGTATCTTAAGTAGAAATAGATTGAAGAAGATTGTATCAGAGCTCATCACCACCGTCTATTTTACCAACTCTATATTCCGAAAGCGCAAGGAGAGACTAATGAAAGACATAAATTTGTCCCAATAAATGAAGAATGGAATTAAGTTCAGTGTTAGAGTTTGTTTGTTAGGAGTCGTTGTTTTATGTGTTAGTGTTAAATCTTGTTTTTAGTGTTTATGTATTATATGTGTTTACTTGTGAATGTTTGCTTAATTTTTGTATTTAGGAAAATTTTCTCATTTGAGGCTCTTTGGAATAATAGTTCATAAATAAATATATGTGTTTGTCTGTGTGAAAATTTATGTTATTTTAGCCTCGAATTGAATTAGTTATATTGAAGAATTTTGAGAGAGAGAGAGGAGAGTTAAGGGAGAGGAAAATAGTCATTTAAGTGTTATAAGACAATTTAGGGGTGGTATACTTAGGCTAATAATGCATTTTACTTAAGTTCAAAAATATCAAAAACAATGCACTAGTGCAAAGCGCCACATTCTTGCGCTTAAGCACGATGTTACCCAAGAGGCAGAAGCCTAAGCGCCACTTATCCGAGCTTAAGCGTCGGTTCACAAACGATTAAAGGTGAAAAATAACCTTGAATATCGCCATTTTTACTCTTGTCGTCATCTTCTTCCTCTCGAGGTCGCGATTTTGAAGTCTAGGGCAAACCTTTTCGTAGAGATTTCTTGGTGGATTTGAGCCATATTTGCTAAATTTGAATTTCTTAAGGCAAGAGTTTCACTTATATGTAAAAATTTTGAATTTTCACCATGTGTTTTGAGTACATTTGAAAAAACCAAAAATCATTATTCATGGTGATAAATTTTGTAGATCATATTGATGGGTATGCTAGAAGGCATAGGGATTATGAAGAGAAATTTCACTCATCTTCAGAAAGTCTCATTAGAGGTAACCAAGGTGTGGAATTTCCTTCATAACCAAGATACCCTGATTATGTGCCTACAGATGTCTAGAATAGTGAGGATTCTGATGATGAGGAGGAGGACTGAGTGATTTTTATATTTGAAATATGTGATCGACTACGTGTTTTGGACTTGATACATTTGAGTTTATGTGCTTGTTTGGACTATGTGATGTGTTAGACTTTTTGTTTACTTGTTATTGTAATGTTTGTGTTTTGTTAGTATTTTTTTTTAAATTCTAGTGTAGTAATTGTTGTTGTATGTTGAGTAATGTGTTATAGTTAGTTAAGATTGAACTTATTTCTATGTCTTTTGAAAAGTTAAAAATTTTGTTAGCTTTAATTTTAAACTTTAATTTCAGAAAATTGCTACCTTGTATTTTCCTTTTATCTTGTTAGTGTGCTTGTTTTTTATGCTTAGACTGGGATCTAGGTTAGTATGTTTGTTTATTTTTATGTCTATATTCACTGCTTAGAAGTCTAATGAATCTCTATAAGTTGAATTAAAATTAAAATGATAAAAAATTGATCAAAAATTAATTTTACTCCTGTATACTTCTATAATTAGGGTATAAAAATTCTTGTAAGCATGTTATTTCAATTTTTATTTTAGCTTATATATATCTGCTGTTAAGCTGTTTAATCTTGTAAAAATTTAAGTTTAGGGGAAAATGAAAATATTTTCAAAACTTGAGATTTATTTATTCTCAAATCTGCTACAAGTCAATTTGATTTGAAATGAAAAATGATCATGCATATGAAATTATATTAGGGAAGTAAAATTTGATTATAGAAATGAGTAAGAAAATTTAGTTAAAATACTTAGGAATGAAGAAAAACTTCTAATTAAAAGTTTTTAGTGTAGAAAATGTTAAATATAGGGTAACTATCTTTAGTAAGAAAAATTGTATTTTTGAAAAATTTAGAAATTTAGACTATATTTCTAATACTTAAATTTTTTAATAAAAAAAAATTTCAAAAACAATAATAAAATTCAAAAGAAAAAAATTAATTTAAGAACTTAACTTAAAAAAAGAAAAAGGGAAATAAAAATTATTAAAGGCCTATCCAAATATAGTAATCATTGCTTGAAAAAGAAAATAAAAAAAGAAAAAGAAAAAGAAAAAGAAAAAAAAAAAAAAAGAAAAAAAAAAAAAAAAAAAAAAGAAAAAAAAAAAAAAAAGAAAAAGAAAAAGAAAAAAAAAAAAAAAAAAGAAACAGAAGAAAGAGAAACAAAGCAAAAAAAAAAACTACATCCAAACTTGATAAAGTAAAAGTATAAAGAAACACAAAAGCTTAAGCATAAAAAAAAAAAAAGAAAAATAATCCTAAAAAATTTTTTTTAAAGGGAAAAAAAAAAAAGAACAAAATCCAAAATTAGAAAAACTAAAAAAATTTTGAATAAAAAAAAAACCAAAATTTCAAAATTCCTAAAAATAAAAAATTCCAAAACAAAAAGTGGGCCTAATTAACAAAAAATTTTTTCTAAATTGAACTACTATATTTCTAAATCTAAATTTTAGTAACTCCTAAAGAAACTCATATACATAATCATACTTATTTAGTTTTTAAAAATTGAAGTGTCACTTGAGGACAAGTAACATTTTAAGTTTTGGGGATTTTGATACATCTAAAATATATAGTGTTTTTAGACACATTTTTATACCTATTTTTGAGATATTACACTTTAATGGAAGGTATTTTTGTGTTTTTCTTTTAGGTACAAATAAAATGGTGAAAAATGCTAAAATGAGTGAAAAATGATCAAATTTAGATCAAAAATGTAAAAATGGTGCAAAGGTGTTTTGGTACCTAAGCGCCAGATCTGGCACTTAAGCGCCGGTGAAACAAATAAGGCCGCGCTTAAGCACCAAAGGCCTCGCGCTTAAGTGTCAGAGACAGTTATTTTACAGTTTAATTCATTTTGCTGAATTTTGAAGGGAAATTTGAGGCACCTATTGGCAAAAGAGGGTGGTTATGACCACTAGAAACGAAAATATGGTTAAAAGACTTGTGAATGGAGGCATCCCTTTGGTAATGCATCGATTCATGACACATTTTGAAGAGAGACTAAGGCACCACTTTGAAAATTATAAAAGAAGGAAGTTTAGATAAAAAAGGGGGGAGTCTTGAGAAGTTCTTTTGGAGAGATTTTTCAGGCACCACAAATTTACTTTATCCTTTTTGTTTTTAGTTTTATTGTGAGGGTTAAGAGTGTTGCAGGAGAGAAGATATTCAAAGGAACTTCAAGAGTTTAGTGGAGGATTTGAGATAAGTTTTTATCTTTATTTTTAAACTACTTTTGGTTTTAATCGAGACTTCTTATTGGTTTGACAATGATTTCTATTTTTAAACTAAAATGTAGTTTTGTTTTCTCCATGGATTCTGAGTTTTTTCTCTATATTTCTCCTTAAAATAATAAGTAATTAAAGTGTTGGATGTAATTTGTAAAGAGTATTAATCTTTAATGTTGGAAGAAGTTGTGATGATTTAACTCCATGTACTTCATTTTCTTCTTGATTTGGCCCATATAGATGTTAAAATTTATTGTGAGAACATGTAAGAACCAGAATGGTATTATCTCAGTCAACAATTGGAAAGAATCACATGAGGTTGTATGAATGAGAATGTAATTCATATGATTTAGTACAAATAAATAGGGAAATAATCTTTAAAGGTGTAGAGTTAGAGGACTTTAGAGTGACATGTCAAAGCCCCCAACTTGGTTTATTATTTTAGGTTCTGATACGAGATGTTAGCCCCCAAGTGGAGGAAATCGAGGGAACTCTAGAGTGAGAGCTTGTATCTTCCCTACCTAGCCAGTCTTCAGAACTATTCAAACTTTAAATTAGTCAATGTTCTTTATAGCATCTAAAGTAATTATAAAGAATAATATTGCTCCTATTTGGCACAACACATTTTGCATACTTTCACAATAGAATTCCTATACTTATTGCCGATTCATGATAAGGAGAAAGATATTTCATATTTAGTGTTTTTCTTTTACATAAAGTCAAGTTATCTTTATAAGTTTTTTATTGTTTTGTCAAAATATCAATAATACCAAAAAGAATTGAATTTTATCTGTTGTGAAAATATCTATAGTTTAAGTAATTGTCTTTTTGAAATAGAAAGTTTGCTATTTGAAAGTAGATATTGTGAATCATTCCTGTAGGTTCGATATTCGGGGATTATTAAAAAAGTTTTATATTACTTGATAACGATACGTATACTTACGTAGTATCCCAATATATATTAAGTTAAAAAGTTAAATTCTTATTTTCTCCAAGATCAAATTTTTGGTAGTGTTGTAGAGTAAGGAAATATATGTGAAAAATATAATAAAAAACGTTGTTATACAGTTACATTTAAATAGTCGGGATCACCGGGCAGTAACTTTCAGATAGTCATCACACCTTAACAGTTCAGGTTAAAAAAAAAATTGTTTTCTACAAAAAAGAATTCTAAAAAAAAGTAAGAAAATAATTCTTCAAATAGAACTACCGTCTAAAAAGTAAAAAACAGGGAGAAAACTTTCCCAAATAAAACCTTAATTACCAACATAATCTTAAAAGCTACTTTGCAGTGCATAAATGCAAAAGAAAAAAAAATTGTAAAAATATTTTAAAATGTACATTAGTCCTCACTTGCTATTTAAATGCAATTAATGTCAAAATAAAAAGAGAGAGACAATAATAAAAGCATAGGACAACATAAAAGAAAAACGGTCTTAAAGAAAAACTTTATTCTTATCATTTATTATCTCAAGAAAAGCTAAGCAAGAGGCTTTATACTTCACGAATTACATGATAGAAAAGAGAATTGTCGGCAGCACAAATGCGATCACTATTTGTTCTCGGGTAGCTCAGTAGTCCCCATCTCAACTCTCCAATATTAAGCCGTATTCACTCCGAACCACCTAAGCCTCCAAAAGCATTCCGCCTACTCTCCACCCTCCCAAATATCCCTCCATGGCATTAGGGCTGTCAAGACGGTTTATTGTTTGAAAACAGCTCGTGTTCGAGTCGTTCTCTAAGTTAATGTGCCGAACACGAACAACACGAACAAAAATTTGTTCGTACGTGTTCGGCTCATTTTAACTCGAAATATTTGTAATCAATTATATATATATATATATATATATATATGATGAATAGTATTTTTAAAAAAATTAATTGACTACAAGGCTACAAAGATTTATAATCAAATAAAAGTATTAATTAAGAAAATTAAATAAAAATTATTAAATTATATTCAAATGATGTTTTAATATAAACAATAATTTTTAAAACTTGCCCCAATTCTTAGCATCTTATGGCTACGTGATTAAGGTTGTCAAAACGATTTTTTGTTCGTGAAAGGCTCCTTTTCGCTCGCTAAGCAAACAGTTGAACACGAACACACTTTTTGAGCTCGAAATATAAACAAATCGAGCACAAGCTGAGCCTGGGCTCGCTCTTGTTCGTCTCGTTTACACCCCTACATAGCATTTGATCAGCATATATATTCTAATTCAATTGTAATAATTTTTAAAATTATTAAATTTATTTTTGGATAAGGTTACAAACTCATAACTTTAATAATTTTTAAAATCAATCGTAATAAGCTTAAATAGAATATTCTTATTAAAATTTTCCCAAATTTATGCAATCGGCTCTGCAGCGCCTCCTACTTTCCTCTACTGTATTATTTATTTAGTATAACATTGAAAAATAAAATCAAACCGGAGAAGATCAGATGATCGAGCAGAACGAAGGTTCGTCCTCGCATATGAACTTGCACGTTCGGCACCCGTCATAGCACGGCGTGGTACATGTTGGCACCACCGGTGGTACTGGTGCCGCCGGCGGAGGTTCTTCAGCAGACATACAGTTGCACAGGCCATGGCATCCACACACAGGAATGAACGGCCAAACCGTAGGATACGGGTACGGGTACGGATACGGGTACGGGTACGGACACGGATATGGATGATCGGGCTTCAATGGTTCGGTTGCCGGCTTCTCAGGCTCTGTTTTAGGCTCGTGTGGAGGCGGAAGAGGAGTTGGTGCAGGCTCAGGTTCAGGTTCAGGTTCAGGTTCTTGTGGTGGTGGTGGTGGTGGAGGGGTGCGCGGCGGCGGCTGCGGCGGCGGCGGCAGAGTTGGTTCTGGTGGAGGAGGAGGTGGAGGCACTGGTTTGATCTGCTTGATCTCGATATCCCTGATGACCTTGCAAGCTTTGCAACAGAGCTTCTTGGAAAGCTTCTTGGGATCGAATGGCCCCAACAAGATCACTTTGTTCTCTTTTTCATTGTACACCACAGATTGAATGTTTTCTCGATCTTGCAGAAATTCAATTTATTTTAACGGTAACTAGAAAATAAATATTGATAGGAAATGGGAGCTGTTTACCTTGGAGTCTGCCAAGTACCTTCCTAATTTTCTTGGAGCAGATTGGGCATTGAAGGTCTACTTTGAGGATTACAGTTGATATCTGCTACAACCAGATGGGGTTTGAACGAAATATTAAGAATTAGAGAAATAAAAGTATTAATTAAATAGGGAGTTCGATGGTCTGTTGGATGGCAAATTGATTTTTTGGCAAGGAATACTAGTCAGTTGAATAAAAGTATATAAGTGCAATAAAGAATTTCTAATTTAATGTCTGAATAATGGCATGAAACTTTGGAGTCTAACAAGAAGACAATTAAACAAGCTGAATTAAAAAAGATATATCTTTTTCATGATAAACTAACAAATTTGAAAGAGAGATGTGAGGGACTGTGAAGAGGGAGAGCGTTCACCTTCTCCGACATTCTTTGGGTGAGCCAGTTATCCCCGATGTGGAGAGAGAGAGAGAATGTGGAGGATGGAGAAGACGGGTAGTACCTAAATAGCTGGGTATAAGTGCGCCCTTTCGAAGACTCGCACGTATGACGTTTCCCTTCAAAGATTGCCGTTAGAGTTCGCAGAATTCCTCCGTAGGTATGAATCTTCATTTTTAATCAAATCATTCAAAGTTTTTCCGAAAAAAAAAATGAAAAGCGATGCTCATTTTTATTCAACAAAAAATACAAAAGAAATACTCATGAATCTACTATTAATTAGATATTTTTATAATATATTCTTCTCATTAATTTTACTTACCTCCCTCATTATTTTTAATTATCATGACATTACAAAAGAAATACTCATGAATCTACTATTAATTAGATATTTTTGTAATATATTCTTCTCATTAGTTTTATATACCTCCCCCATTATTTTTAATTGTCATGACACTCTCATCGCATGTTGAATCTGATATTGTTCTCTTGTGAACACGCCCCAGAGTTAGAGCTTAGAGGAGAGAAGAGAGAGAGAAATGCAAGAGAATATTCAAGTGTCAGAAACCACAAGGATCCAAAACAATAGATTTCAAAAGTCTAACAATTCAANGATCCAAAACAATAGATTTCAAAAGTCTAACAATTCAAAACTCCTTTTATTGATACCAGGATTTTAGAATACAAATACATGTATGGAAAGGATAGTTTCGATAACCATCTTAATGATTCCTATTCAAATTACATGATATTGATAATGAGAGTCAACTTCTGGTCGGTCACGTCGTTCGTCGCACCACGAATCAATCGAAGACTTCGTTGATGGATTCTATAATATGTTGTCCAATGTATGCCCCAAATTCTTGACAACTCAATCGCTTCGAGAATCGTGCTAGCATTTCTATAATAGGCATATTAGTTTCTGATTATCCTACTTTTTTATAACAGCTGCTATGATAAGGATAGTAAAGTTAATAAGCAATAAATAACACAAGAATCGAGAAAAATAATTTGATAAAATAGGTTTCTTTGTTTTTTGTACCTAAGGTTGTCAAAAAAGCTCGTTGTTCGCGAACAACTCGTGTTCGACTTGTTCGTTAAGTAAACAAGCCGAACAGGAACTAGTTTTTAAAGCTCGATTTATAAACGAGTCGAAGTTGAACAGCTCTGTGTCCGCTCGTGTTCTACTCGTTTTAGCTCGAAATAAAAAAATATATATTTAATTATTTATATAATAAGATATTACATATATTATTTATATAATAATTATTATATAGATTTGAATCAAAGTTTAAATTATAATAGCTCATGTGGTAATGTGGTTACGTGTCTTCTTTTGCATGCATTTGGTCCACGTTCGAATCCAACACTCTACATCTAATTTTTTCAATTTAATTTTAACAATCCAATTTCGAGAGTAACACGAGCCGAACACGAATAGAAATATTTAAATCGAGTCGAACACGAACACACTGTTCACGAGTCAATTTCGATCACGAGCCGATTTCGAATGAGTCGAACACGAGCCAAGCATGAGCTCGGCTCGTTTACAGCCCTATTTGTACCCAGTAAACCGTATAAATAAGGGTGTAAAGTTGGCATTAGTTCATTTTATTCACTTTGTCTTCAGGCATTTTGATTACCATCATGGCTAAGGGTTTGCATAAGAAGAAAATGGATGTTCAACTCCGAGCGTTGGAATGTTTTAGACTTTTTGTGCCTTCTACGACTGAAAAGAAAATGAGAAAAGTTGTTATGAAAAAGGAGTGAGCGACAGCAAACTTGAGTGGGTCGTTCAAGTCAGTTCTTCAAACAGTCTTGACGCTCGGTCATCAAAGAAGACATGGACGACTGACTGTGGCTTGACGTTCGGTTCAAGTGTTGATGTAGCTGCTGGAGAAAGTGGCTGGGCCAGCCCTCCCGCTAAGGGGGGCCAAGTGGGGTCAAAGGAAAGTCGCCCGCAAGTTTTTCCCTTCCTTCTATACCAAGTAAGAATGGAGAAGTTTTGCTT